>DWPV01001913.1:0-18801 GCA_018251915.1 Urbanus proteus proteus
TGTCTTGTGTGTTGTCCATGGCACCCGCGACACAGGAGAAAATCCTACTGTGGGGCTATGAGTGTGAAGCGTTATTTTTTTTTTTTTCAGAGGCGCCCAGAGGTGCAACCTTACCTAACCTAACCAACGGGATCCTACACTCCTTCTAAATTCAAATCCTATTATCCCATTACCTATCTTTCCTCCACGTGTGTTTATTTTGATCTTAGCTCTCATCTCACCTCTCAGCCTCTCGTTATTTACATAATAAAGCACTCTTCATCCATATTACCCGAATCCTCGCACTTCATTTAATGAACGGGCCCAAGTCATTATTATTTCTTGAGAACTAATTAACCCGCCGGAATAAATTCCGAAACTCGTTTGAGCCGTGTCAAAACGCATTAATTCCACATGATTCAATTATGTGCCTGTGTCGCCATGCCTATGGGTGGGTATCAAAAGTGTAATGGAATTTTGGGTTTTGGAAACTTTTGTGGAATTTCCGTGATTATTATTGATTAGTGATTATTTTATGTGACTTACTTATCTCCTTATGACATGTACGAGTACACTCTACTAGATAAGTATAATATAAATGGAGGTTTAGAAGCAAATTTAATTTAATTTAATTTGTTTGCTATATTTGTAAATACAGGGTATACAAAGTACAATATTATAATTAGGTATATGACACTAGGTGCCCACTGAGGAAAGTTATTAACAATTAACAAGATATTATGTCTATAGACGATATCACGGCTTCGTTGGTGCTTCTAATGAATTTGGGCACCTGCCATCACTTCTTCCCATCTCGCTATTCCAACAACATCATCCAATTATTAGATTGATTTATATAGCTTAAGAAAGTCATCGACAGTTGCTAATGAATTTAAAATTGGTTGGAGAGTGTTTTAAATCTTCATTGACGCGTCAATTTCGAACAATTCCAACAAAACTTGTTATGACTTATAATTCGATTTTCACTTTCCTAAGTGGCTTTGTCGCTTTATTGAGGTAATAATTATTAGAAACGAAAGTAATAATGAAGTTTTCTATACTTAAAATCGTATAATAAGATTTTTTTGTGTTCCTGGTATGAATACACATCAGTAGGTACTCAAACATCCAAACCCAGAATGCAAATCAAATTGCATCCCTTAAATTTAATATTTTTACTTCTTGGTTATGAATCTTACCTAATACCTGTAAAGTCAAAATGGTGACCACCACTTGGGTCGACACAAGCAAAACAATGGCCTTAACAATAATATAACCCAATAGCTGTAGTCTCACTAAAATACGCGTTACTACTCCTACACCTGAGGGTCGAATTTTTATAACTCACGTCAATATACGCATCAAATCCTTTTCAAATCAGAGCACGATAGGCTACACTTAGTTCCTCCTTGAAGATATACACCTGGTGATACCTTAACACTTGAACCACATTACTCCAAAGTTAATAGACAATTAAACTTGAACACAGCAAAGGATTAAGCACACGCGAGGGTACCGGCCCAAACATTGCATCCACAAAATGATTATACAGTTGTTCGCACAAACAGTGAGCTGAATATTTTAGCAGCGCGGCTGCCTCGTAAAGCAATTTTGGGACTACATAAAGTGCGATTTACTCGTAAGTGTACGGACAAATAACCGTATTCTGTTTAAATTTTAAAAGGTTATTACTGGGTTCAAAGGTGTCGTTGTTCAACGTGCATTCTAACCTAACTTAACCTATCAGAAAGTAACATACATAAATATTTGTATCTTTCGCTTTACCACGGTTTTCGAATCGAAGTACTATCAAAAATCTTATTAATTTAAACAAACATGTCAAATTTTCTTAAATTTAGAAATTTGGTAAGTAGAACAGAAAGTTAATGTACTTAAACGTGGTTCGTCTCTTTATGAGACCAATCAAAATGAACTACTTGCATGACAAAAACCGTACATAATTTAATTCCAATGTGCTACAACGGCAGTGGAACTACCATGGTAGAGACATTTGCAACCCATACAAATTTAATCCACAGGGGACGCAAGGCATAATATATGTGATTATCAGTATCAGAACTCCAATTCTATTTAGAGTTTAGAGTAGTCAGCACTTAAAACACAAATCTATGGTCTGCAAGCTTATTCGTTTCTTTATCAATATAAAAAATTAAGCTGTACAACATAATTATAAGCTTTGACGTTAAAGGCGTTAGTGAACCGTCACCGATAACGCGAGGCGTTAGGACGTCGCGTGTCGTTAGCAGGCTTTGTTTCAGGGCAGGCTCGTTAAGTGGCTTCAGTATACATTTATCAAAAGCCTTGACATTTCCACCTTTTACAGTATCAGGTTCTAAGAAGTTAAAAATTATATACATGCTCGTAATGTATTTTCATGATTTAATTTTAGAACTTAAAAACTGTACATGTTAAGCTTTAGGTATGTAGATGATCAGGTAGGATAGTTGTCCTGAGATTAGTCGTAGATGCATTACTACCCCTGAAGATTAATTGAGAACGTACCGCAAGTCTCTGTGTTATCACATCCTTCAAATTATGATGCAGTACGTGTGTTCTCGCAGTGTAAAGACGAAATACTGAGGATATTTTTATAAACGATCTGTCTACCAACCTACCAACTTGCCTGTGAGATTTATACAAATAACTAAAATTGAAGTATTTGTTTGTGATTTCAAGTTAACAGTTTTTACTCAATGCATATGAAAGTATAGGTACACGATACCTATCACGAAAATGCAATGAAAAAAACGTTTGTCTGTTTGTCGGTCTGTCTGTCTGTTTGGATGAGGTAATCTTCTAAACGGCTGGACCTATTTTGACGGGGCTTACATTGATAGCTGAAGGTCTAAGGCGTAACATAATTTTTGAAAAGAGCATTAACGCGCGCTCCACGCGCATGCGAGCCCCCTTGCGGAAAAGCGGGATTTCAGTTATGTAAAAATGTGAAATTTTTAGGTCAACAATATTTATTCCATTAAAAAAACGAAGTTAGGTCATAAATCAACTATATTACATTCATACAACACATTTAAAAAGATACATATATAAAGGGTGGCTCAATTTAATCGTACATGAGCTCTCTGAACAATTGAATTGTATGAAATTAAACTGGTGACCTATACGTGATTTGAATTCGCAACAATCCGATTACAAAATTAAAAGAGACCTCAATTAATAATATATTGTAGTACAGATTGATTGGATTTCACCATTCATATACATACTGCAATCAATATACATGTAATATCAAAACTGATTAATTGAAAAAAAAACTCAGAGAAGTGCTTAAGTTTTTTATATATATGTTTTATTTATGAATTATAGAGGTAACAAAATGAGAATGCAGCCACCTTATGGAAAGTGGCCACTACCGGGCTTAGACACCTGTAATCGACTCCAGATAATATGATCACAATTCTATCTGGAGTCGACCACAGATGCGTTGCTTCATCTAAGCGTAGTCCTTATACGACCCGAATTAGTACACCGCAGCGCTTAACACTGCTTCTAGAAGGCAAGATCGGTGTGGCGCAGAAGATTTTTACGCAATGACAACAAACTGGACCCTTAACGTACCCGTTTTAACACGGAAGCATGTTTAGCTACAACAGTCAACTAGCTAGCAACATTTACACAAGCGGGTAGACTGCTCGTTTCCACTCCCGTTTGTTACTTTAAAATTAAAGTACAAAAACAAAGCCTCAAATTGCTTTACGAGAGCCACGTCTGAAATATGTAGTGGATTATGTTTGTGCAAGCAGCGACGTAATAACTTATGTGGATGTAATGTTTGGGAACAAGAGGTCAGCCAACGTTTTCATGTAATTGTATGCTTACTGAGTGGAAACATATTGTGTTTTATAAGCCTTTTTCGAGGACAGTTCTTGCCATGTTTATGAAGTTCAGTATTTTTAGACCAAACTTCATCAACATACAAGCCAATTTATGGTGTTTTTATAAGATCGAAGTAGAAAACGAGCATGGAGTGCACCTGATGATAAGTGGCCGCTGCCGCCCATGCTCATTTGTAACCAACAAAGTCTTACCCGAGATTGGTCCCAAATGCGTTGTTTCTCCTGAGGACTACGTTGGTATGCCTCGAATAAGTATGTTTCCCTTACCCCACTCTTCAAGCCAGAATATAGCAGTGCTTAACACTGTCGTTATTAGATAGAAATAGGCGGAGCCGCTGGATCGAACCACAAGGATTCTACCACCTTCAAAATTCATACCACCATTTACTGTAAGTAGTCTAAATAAAGTTTCGAAGGTGGTAGAACCCCATGTGGTTCGACTCCGGCGGCGCTCTGGTGGCCAACTTCAGGTAACACTATGTTTTTTTTAGGGTTTATAAATGTCCATGGGCGGCAGTGGCCACTTACCATCAGGTGGACTGCATGCTCGTTTGCTATTCACACGTTATAAAAAAAATAAGTCTACCAATGAAACGCTGATAACGTTCAGGGCTTGACTGCGCTTCATTAATTTGACAAACATCCTTCACTTATGATTGCTTCCCTGTCCAAAGTAATCGTAAATCGTATATTTGTATGTTTACGACATATTTCTCATTTCCACGCTAAATCCAACTGGGGGGAACCAGATAAGCCGATTTATTAAGCCGGGACAAATTTTATATCGCGAAGATTGGAAGGAATTGGATCGAGTGAATATTTTCTAGTCTGATACCCTGGTATACTATTACTAGTGCAAAGCTAGGAGCATTTTCAGAAGAACACGTCACAAATGTTAAGTACTACAACAATTACTTCTTAGATTATAAGCAAGTTTTATAGCCGACGTATAACGTCATCGTCTAAGGCTAATCGCAGATTCCAAGACAAAAAATATTAATATTTCAATTAAATTAAATTAATATTGTTTTTCGTGTAGTTTCTTAGAGGATGAATTTTCCAAAATTCTTACTTGTTCATAAATTGAAATATGTTGTAAGTATGCATTTATACGGAAATAAGGCAAATAAGGTTTTAAACCGTACCTTGTCAGAATTAGATCCTTATGGCGGTGAGCAAAATACTGACACACAAAATGATTCGAGTTTAGTCTCAAATGATAAAAACGTCTAAACGATTAGATTCTACGCCGGATTAGGGTAAGTAGTTTTCTTTGTGTTGTCCCTGACCATGACACAGCGGTTGATAGTTTAAAACTACGAGTGAAGAAAGCATCATTTCAGTGTCATTTTAAAGTAGATAATAAAAACCATAATGTTATCCACCGAGATGTGATTACCTCGAACAAGCGAGTTGTGCGATAGAAAATATTCATTTGATCCAATCGCTGGCAATCTCCGCGATATAAAATTCTCAGGCGGCTGCTAATAAATCGGCTTATCTGATATCCGCTGGCGGATTTAGCATGGAAATTACAAAAATGATGCAAGTGATTTGTTTATTGAACTGTTTGGTAAAGCCCTACAACGAATTAGGCGTTCTGCTAAATAGTAGTAATGCTTATGGTGTACCTACTAGCATGATGAGAGAAAATTAAAGCCAAATTATTGGAGAGGATGTGTTTGATCCAAATTATGTCCTTTAATCGAAAGATTTCAAGGTGGTAGAGCCCTTTGTGGTTCGACTCCGGCGGCACCACCGCCTCATAACTGCAGTGTAGCGCTGCAGTGTTCTAGTCTGAAGGGAATAGTTAGGGAGACATACTTATACAAAGTGTTCCAACTTAGTCCTCAGGGGTAGAAGCGCATCTGTGGCCGACCTCAGGTAGGATTGTGATCTTATCTGGTGTTAATTAAAGATGTCCATGAGCGGCTACGGCCTCTTACCATCAGGTGGAATGCTTGCACGTTTAATACTTCAATCACATGCAGTGAAATAAAGCCATACCAATCCAATCTAACAACTTTCTTAACTAACCTAATTAGGTGCGACCAAAATAATGCATGTTCAGTAGCTTAATGAAAATTAAGCGGAATTTTCTAAGATTAATAAAAATAAGAGAGAAGCAAACGTATAGACAAGTTTTTTGCCTACAAGTGACGTCAGGAGTCCATTTCAAATTTAAATAGGCCTCGTTAGAATACCTTTCAGTAAAACCATTCACATTTTAGTTTTATCAACATTTAAGAAACGGTCCCAACTTTTTTGATTACAAGAGATCTGTAGAAATTTGAACAAACAATGGACCACTAATTAGAAACATTTAATTAAATTGAGTATCCGATTTTGTTTTAAAAGGCTTCCGACAGAACTTAGTCATAAATAAACGACCAAACCACAGCTACTTTTCAAAACAATTATTGTAACTTGTTCGCCTTCGGACCGTTACCAATAACAATCCACCCAAGTTAGACATTCAAAACTTTGTTACTCGTTTCTTATTTTCGTCGGTTATTTTTTACTTTTCCTTGATTTTGGAGAGTAACAGAAGGAAAAATAAGTGTCGCTGGGCAAAACTTTTTAGAAAATTACATTAGTGTAAGAAACGGACATATTGTGACTTACGGTCGCTAGAATAAATAAAAAGAAAATGTTATCAAATCTGAATTCAATTGACGTCCAATGTACATAACTTCTACTTAAATAACTAACACTAAATAACTCCGTCTACACTCAAAGCCCACACTTGTCTAGAATTTCCTAGAAGATTTCATTCCTAAAATTTTCTAGATTTTTCTCATGTGTTGCGGGTGCAATGGGCACACAATGACGAATACACAAACACCCAGGCCGAGAAATCTAAATATAAAATTCAGATGATATGAGTTTTGAAAAAAAAAAACATTTCCTATCCTCGAATACATGAGTAAAAATCTGTCATTATTTCTTAAAACTTACCGCTGGGTGACCATATTAGTTCGCTAATTCGCTTCATATACTACTGTGTACTACTCTTTAAGGGTGATTACGATACTCAAGGTACAATTCGAACGACAATGATGAATTTACATCAGAACTATATATATTTGAATCATATCCGTCTTTGAAGGCATTCAGGTATCTAACATTCAGGGAGTTAGTATTCAAACCGTCGTCTTTAATCATCGTTTCATCCATCACAGACTAAAGGACTTATGTCGTAGATAGAGAATAACAAGTGCTTAAAATAAGCCATAGTGACAGTCAATTTTCACTTAATTTAGTTTACGAGAATACAGATTAATTTGTTTGCCTACTTGTTGTATACTTTAAGTAATTGGGGAATGAACAAGTCTCTTTTCTGTTTTTTCAACCTATCAAATTATAAAGTATCTGAACTAACGAAAAGAACCTCTTTGTGGTTCGATTTTGGCGGCATTACCACCACACCTAATCTTGCTTAATAAGAGCAGTATGGAGCATTGCTGTGTTCTGGATTGAAGGGTGTGGTAAGAGAGGTATACTTATTCAAGGCGTATCAACTTAGTTCTTAAAAAGTAAGATTACCCGCTAACTGCAGACTTTGTATCGGTCGATAGTTGGGTCGTTTTCTCAATCAGCATGGAGAGGTATGCATTTAACGGCTGACACTAGATCGCTGTAATGTGCGCATATACATACCTTCCATACTGATTAAAAAAACGAACCAACTATCGGCCGATACAAAGTCTGCAGTTTGCACGTACTCTAACGCATCAATGGATGATCTTAAGTAGAAGTCTAAGCAAATCTAAGTTTGACAAAAGATGTCCAAAGGTCAGTGGTCATTAACCATAATTTAAACTGCATACTTATTTCTTTTACTGCTTAGTATAATATTATACTTGCTCTGTGTGCATTCCAATAGTTAAGTTCCAGAGTAACAATAGGTAAAATTTTACATAAGTATATATAATATACATAAGTTATTCTGTATTTGAAAGGTAAGTTTAATGCCTCATATAATATGAAACGTTCTACGGTGAAAGTGAAGACATTACTCGTTGTGGATCTCTTTGAGCAAGATCAAGTTTCACAAGAATTCTTTGACAAAGCAAAACTGAATTCCTTCTCAACGAACTAATTAGTTCTCGAGAATAGTTCCGTATATTTGAACTTGTGTATTTTATTACTGGTTTATACATTACTAGCTGATCCCCGCAGTTTCACCCGCATTAAAGAAGTAAAGAGGTCTATGTACATACAAAAAGGCATATATCAACGTAGGTGATATCCCGCCATTCCGCGACGGCGCACGTACGCGTATGGAGCGCGCGTTAATGCATTTTTCAAAAATTAAGGTAGCCTATGTTACGCCTTGGACGGTCAGCTATCATCCAGCGAAAGTCAAGTCAAAATCGGTTCAGCCGTTTAGAAGATCACTTCAGCCAAACAGACAGACAGACAAAAAAAAATTGCATTTTTGTTATAGGTATCGTGTATACTTTCATATGCATTGAGTAAAGAAATGTTATTTTAAATTCACAAACAGACACTTTAATTTTAATTATTAGTATAGATACACATTTTATCTCCCATGACTTTTTATTTCTTTGGTGAATTTATATGGAATTATTCATGTTGTTTTACTATCCGTACAGGGATATCTTCGACATTGTTTTACTTACTTTCCTTTGTTATCATTCTCAACATCAATGACCATTATTCATTTCTTAGGGATCTATGTTTATTTGGACTACTTAACATGGATCGTGTAGCGATCCCTTCCCGATCCGAGGAATTAGCTTGGGGTTTTCTTTGTTAATATTAATGTATACTTCATAGTTCTCTTCGATGTCTTTTTTATGTATTTTAGGAACATGTGTATTTATATTATTTTCGAAAAAATACTATTGTTAATACTGTTATTGCATTATTCAGGCATGTTGTCAATTTGATATCAAAACATTGATTCATAAGGTTTTTTTGCGCTACAATTAATCTATCTCCTAAAATTAGATTACAGAATTAAAAGATCTTCTAAAATTTAGATTTCTCCTTCAATATCTCACAGATACGGGCTACAGGTATTGTGTATAGGTACTACAAAATAACTATAACAAAAATGCAATTAACATTTTTTTGTCTGTCTATCTATCTGTTTGGCTGAGGTAATCTACTAAACGGCTGGACCAATTTTGACAGGACTTAAGTTACTTTAATTTTGAAAAAAAAACATTAGCGCGCGGCTACCATCGCGGAGAAGCGGGATGTTACCTATGTTTACATATGTATTCCTTTTTAAATTTTAATGCGGGTAAAACCGCGGGGATCAGCTAGTTCAGCCTATAATTACACAAAATCGATCGCATGTTAACTGTCGTCTATCCGGTAATCTGGGGTAACGTAACTTGCTACCGATTCGCTCCCTAATGGAGATGGCGCGTTTTGCATAATGAGGTCCTGTACACGATTAGGTTTTAACGATGATGACTTTCTTCCAAATGTCCTGTCTCAACTCAATCTGAAGTGAACCCTAATCCAAGCGCGTAAGCTCAAGTTTGTTAGTGTAGTATCACGGTGTGTTCCTCATTTATATTCCTCGTGCCTTCATAGCCGTCATGCTTGGTAGACAAAGTAATGTAGACGCTTAGACGGTGTACCGTAATGAAAAAAATAAGTTTTTCAATGATTCATTGGAAGGATAAATTATTTTTGCCATTGACTAGGGGACTGTTGTTAAAATAATGAAATCATATTGTTACGATGTTGCTTTATTATTGTTATATGACGCAAGACACAATTTATTGTTAGTTAATAGATATTTTTTTTAATTAAAGTAATTTCATAAACGCACACCAAAATAAGTTCTGCGTAATATGGTTTTAACTCGGATAAAGTTTAAATCGTATGGATTCCTATAAATTACATAGCGGCAAACGTAGGCATATAGGCAAACATAGCTAATAAATCCAAAACTTAATTAAGTAACCGATTAGAGCAAAGGTCGGTAATCGGAAACACGGAGTACATACTACCTAAGATAATGGCAGGCCCCATCGGAACGAAGTTTCTCAAATTTGAAGAAGAAAGAAAATTTGACGATGAGAAAAGGTCGGCTAGATTTTTTTCGCTTTAAATATTTTTACACTTCGTTATTTTTCAAAATTTAGTCAAAATTATTTTCTATAACCATTCTACAAATACCTAACAACATTAACGGGCCAAAATAACACGATTGAATACACTCCGATGCTATAAGCGCTACAGTCGCAGACCCCCGGACTAATAACAATATGAACAAGTGTATGAGGGAGTTTTTAATTAATATCCGCTCCTGCTGTGATTAACGTTCCATTTAGTTCCGCGATACTTGGAGTTAATGAATCTATTGGTTTTTCTGCTTTTAATGATTGTATCCATTTTATACGTTTTCTGCGCAAATAGGTATTATTAAATTATTTGGAACGAGTTATTCTTTTAGTTTTAAGTGTTTTATGGATCCATTTGAATAATGTTTTTTGTTTGCTAAGAAGTGTTGATTTTGATTTTCAATCAATTCTTATTCTTATTCTCCTGTTTATTAAAGTGTAGTTATTGAAATTAGTTGCTTACAGTTTGAAACATTTTGTAATGATTCCTACTTCAAGATTAATGAATTTGGCTGATAGATCAATACGGCGAAACAGATTCGAAAACAAAATTCCCTTAAGGGATAGCAAGCGTAGACTTCCGACTTCGTAAACCGCGATTTATCGTTTCAGCAACAAATAAATTCCGCATCCTACCTGTTCAGAGTGTAAATATAACAAAAATATAAATAAGTAAACCCCAGTAGGCAATATTCGATAAAAGCAATCTAGATACCAGCATGGGTCCAATCTACCCCACACTTTATGGCGCTACAACTTTAGGAGGGTTAGATTTATCGTGGGGCGAAACCCACCAGAATGAATGGGATTTTTTGGTTAAAACAGGTTAAGGTTGGGTGAGTACCATAATGGGTTTGTTTATTGTTTTAGTGACGAAATTATAGTTTACGGGTCACTTTATTGGAGTCTATTTTGTGCGTACTCTGTGGTATATAAAGGTTTTAATGCATAATCATTGGCTTTTTCGTTTATTGACGAGTGGTTAATAACGTCTAACGCGTACAAAAAAAAAGAAACGGAAGTTAAAGTATGAGAATAGATTTTTTAACCACTTGGACAAATTGCATTTTTTGCCACTGCACTATCATTGCGTCCAATTTTAGCATTTGATGATGGGTTGCATGCTCGTTTGTTATTGACAAAACATAAAAGTAAGAATAGGTAAATTAAATTCCAGACGCAAGTAATATATTATAGGGGGTTTAAGTTAAAAAAAATGGGAGGCGCTACAATATATGATTTTCAAAGTGGGCGTTAGACGAAAAAGTTTGGAAACCTCTGCATTAAAATAATGTCCTCTTCGGGTCGTGAATTAAAATAAAATGGAACATCCTCCAGCCTCATTACACAACACGGAACATTTCCCGTCATTAAAAACTACAGTGTCCAGTTTTAATCATCTCACGACAGAAGCGTAACTTCGCTACTTGTTTGCAAAGTCGTTGAATACGTAAAAACAAAAAAGTTCATAAGCCACAAGCCTCAGTGCGAGCGAATATTTGAGTAGCTTCGTCGTGATGTTTCTATCATGGCAAAATGGTACAATTACCAAAAAATACAAAAAAAAATTAAGGCAGATAGTCAAAAAGTTTTTAATTTTACACGTCCGTCCGTGCGTTTATTTAATTAATAAGAAAAACTTTTGCTGCAACACTTTCTACATGTTTCTATTCATTTATTTTTCTTGTTTTATTATTATTGTTTAGCAGGGACATAGTGCCTTCCTTAGGTTTATTTTAAGAAATTTGTTTTGTTTTTGTGTCTATGTTCTGTGTTCAATGTTTAAACTTTAAGTTATATTGTGTTGTGTATTAGGCTATGGAATAAATGTTTTATCCATCTATCTATCTAAATTTCATGCCGATTTGTTACTAGAATAAAGGCAGAAAAACATATTCTATCCACAAATAAAACAGACCCTAATCAGGAGATCATAACTAGGTATAATATAGAATTTGTTACGCTTTGAAAATTGCGAGCGTCGCACTGCGTCGGTGGAAAAGTGGGAAGTTATTTAGCGGATTTTCCACTATACCGCCCATTGAGTAATAATTTTATAGCGCTGAGCCGAAAGTTATAGTGAACGGCCAAAAGGTATTTAGTCACAAATAATCCATACAAGGCACTATGAAAATTTTAAAGCTACGGTTTTTGGAAAAAGTACTCGTTTGAATATTCATAACTATTTTCAAAACTGGTAGGTACGTAATGTTTGAACACATTTTTTTAACGGTTTGTTTTTAATTGGATGTAGAAAATCAAGCTACTGTAGAATTCAGTGGCTCTGGCTTCGGTTATATTCAATCCTGCGTTGTGACAACAGTGCTAATCCCTGACGTGTTCTAGTTTGAATCGTGCGATAAGAGACAATTTCAAATCATTCCAATTTAGCCTATAAGGAAAGCAACTTATTTCAGGTGAACTTTAATTCTATTTTTTATTCCACATGCGAATTAACGTCAATACATTTAAATAAATAAATAAATAACGCTTTTTACACTGATAGCCCCACACTAGGATTTTCTCTTGTGTCGTGGGTACCATGGACACGCACATAGGTACACGAATTCACAAACACCTAGACCCAGAACAGAAATCTAAATTCATCATTAATATTACTGTCTGGCCGGGAATCGAACCCGACACCCATTGCGCGTCAGACCGGTAAGGTGACCGCTCCGCCAAGCGGGTCGTCATTTACCTTGACGTAGAGACTATAATCGCTTGCTTTTACATAAAAAGTCAGTAAAACAAAAAACCGTCATTACCGTAGTCGTTTTAAAACTTCTCCCAGCACGAGAGTAGACTAACGACGGTTGCAGAAAGGGGATATTGAGTTATTATTCAAAGTTAACCGCTAAAAGCTATAATTTCCACGTCGGTTCCATCAAATAGACTGCATCAGTGAATGTCACTCGGCAGCGCTTTGTGCATTACACACCCCGTTACCTCGGTATTTGCGTCATTACCGGGAAATAAGATCAAAAATCTCTGTGATTTTATGCGATAATACCATTTTGTGAACCTATAGATTTTTACAGAATGAGCATGCGGCAAATGTATTTATTAGTGGCCAATGCCGTCATAAACATTTATGATGAATCTTAAATAGGATCGATCTTGTAATTAAGTTCCACCTGGTCAGAGACAGACGAATTACTACTAAGGAAACTTATAAACGCTTCGTACGTGTGTTCAAGTAAGCGACTGTACCCCTCACCAAGATTGTCATTGTCAGCTAACTATAGACTTTTTATCGGGCGATAGTTTGGTCGGACATTTCAGCATGAGGAAGTATGTATGGAAGTCGTCGTCAACTCATTATTATCTGACTGCTGCGCACGGGTCTTCTCTAAGTGAGAGGGATTTTAGGTCTTAGTCCACTGCACTGGCCAATTGCGTATTGGTAGACTTCATACACCTTTGAGAACTTTTAACAACTTTTAACATCAGATGTACAGGTTTCGTCACTATATTTTCCTTTACCTTAGAGCAAGTGATACTTAATTTTTAATTTCTAACACGCACACAAATCAGGCGTGCCTGGGATTTGAACCTCGACTCCCCCATTGAGAGGCCAAGTTTCAATCATTAGGCTATCACTGTGTGCAAGTGTGCACATACATCGACAGTCACAAGCTAACATTGGTTGTTAGCTTGTGATTGTCATTAGTTGTTAGCTTTACCAATCCAACCGAATTGTTAGCCGATAAGGTCTGCAGGTTATGGAGGCTCTAATAATTGTGTATTCAACTCACTTTGTTTCCAGTTCCATAAAACTTCATGAATTTCATTACGGCTATAGAGCCGTCGCGACCATTTACATAATACATATTTACAAATTGTCTATTTATGGACAAGAATTGCTTGGATAATGGGATTATGTTAGTGTCTTGTTTTCCTCTTTTTGTGTTTCTCTTTTGTAAATATCTATATCCCAGGTATATTTCCTACATTAATATTTTCGTTATCGACTTCCTAAAATAAAGATAGGATCTTTCTTATCTGGCTATATCTATCCTACCAATTGTTTTACAATGCCGCGTCCATTCCATTGTCTATGGCCGCGTCTGACTAATCGACATAATATTTAAAAAAATACACTTTCTACACACATAGTAGGATATTGTCTTGTCTCGTGGGTGCCATGGACATACAAAGACGAATAAACAAACACCCAAACCCAGAATAGAAATCTAAAATCATCATTCAGATAGGTATCTGTTTGGCCGGAAATCGAACCCGGGACCCACTGCGCCTCAGACCGGTATGGTAACCGCTGTGGTATTTAGTGATACCTAGCGAATTGAACAAGTAGACCAACAATCGCATCATAATTGTTATCATCGTCACATTTTGTTCTTTTAGAAACTGCTAATATTTAATAAACGCTTACTTAGACCTTAATTTCCAGTCGAGTTCCATTAAATAACTGACCACAGCCACTCTCGTCTTCCTTTGAGATATTACGCACTCCGCTACCTCGATTGTTGTTCCACGCTTATACTTTGTTCTACTTTACTTTGTTCCTACTTTAACGACCACAAAAGCTCAAATTTCTTGTTCAGAACAGTTCAGGAATGGCTTTCGTTTTATAATGGTGTCACAAGGCACTCGTTTATGATGAAAATAAATAAACAAGTATATTTATTGGTTACACCAATATATAATATGAAACCAACTTTGTTTAGGATTTTATGTAGGTACTAATTGAATCAATAAACGAAGATGTAGCCATTATAACGTTGATCATGATGAAATGGCAGCATGATAAAGTCTTCAGCTTTGGATGATAACAGAGCGTTCAAAACGAACATCTCAAGAATTTATCATAAAGACGATAAAACATTTCTGGCAAGTTTATTTATCCTACCACACGTTTCAAACCGATAATTTCATAGTGACACCACCTAATATACGGATATAATATGTACTATATGTAGTGGCTTAGTAGCTCTGTAAGTCCGCGTGGACTTACAGAGCTACTAAGCCACTACTAAATTATTCTTATAAACAACAACCGATGTCGTGTTTGTTTCCACCCCATTTCATTTCCGTTCCAGAGCAAGATCGCTGAGCTTTGCGGCATTCCTTATCTCTGATTGCTCAAAAATGCTCGTGAAAAACTTGTTATCTAATCTCTCGCAACTACTGCATGCTATAAAACTTTAGTATCTGTCGCGTTTAAACGGCACTGCAGTAATAGAACTATTAAATAAATCCGCTTGTCGCCATAAATCGACTTCCGAAGCCATTTTAAGCTTACTTTGATATGTAAGTTAGTAAGTTTTCGACGAATAACGGAATTTTGAAGCGTGAAATTCCTAGTTTATAGAGTATTGGTTGAGTTATGCGAGTGTTCCGTATCAGCGGCCAGATTTAAAGGAATTTTGCGTCTTTGGAAAATTCACGATTGGTTGCAACTGAAGCGGTTTTTGCACTGTTATATTATTGAGCAAAATTTTACATCCATACAAATAAATAAAATTGAATAACTCTGCGTAATTTAAAACTGATTTGATTTTTCTTAGCTACAGGGTGTTAAGTATATTAATGAACTTGTTAAATTGGACGTGGTTAAATCTATAGCTCTCTAACCTAACTGTAATCTGTCATATATCTCCATTATGAGTTATGGTGAGTATGGGCCCCCAAATAAATAATCTTATTAAAACAAAACATAATTTAAAAACATAACACATAAAATAAATTTCCAGTAATCGTACAAAGCACAGCATCATTTCTCACAAGGTATCCTATGTATGTATGTATACCATACGTATATATGTATGTATGTATACCATAGTTCCTTTCACACTGTCCGCCGTGATATAGGTCACAATTAGCGGCCCCGCGTCCCGCGTCGGTGGTGCCCCACTAATTGAGTCGCTTTCGCCGGAACTAGGCTACCGTGACGCCTCCTACCTACTATATTCGTAACCTGTTTAGATTTTTTTCGAGTAGGTAAATGTCATTTTACTATCGATTATGATGATAATATTACCATAACCACGACTACAACTTGCTCTCTTAGGAAGTGCTGGGGCCCTTGGTAAGTGCTAAATTTGGGGCCCCGCATATATAAAACTTTTTAACAAAAATACAACTGACTCTAAAGAACATATTGGCATTTTGGATTGCCATTAGTTGGGGCCCATGGGGCTCGTGTGACCATAAGGTGAAGGCAAAACTGACTATAAACATAGCCCATTTATTATTTGACACACTTATTGGAAGTCAATGAATAAAAATAACAGGATTATTTGTTTTACCATGAGAGCTTTGAATTTCAAGATTTCTATTAGTCGCTTTTGCTTCAAACTAACAAAAACAGACTTATTGGACAAGGTTGAAAGCAAGCTGAACACCTGTTCGGATGAGCGCCAACGAATTTATATGAAACTTCTACAACGAGATAGAATAATATGAAAATTTTGTTCTAAAATAATTTAGACAGATGCATTTTATATTTAAATTTAGACGAATATTTTTTTAAGTTTCAAATAATAAAAATTAAAACAACTTTTTTTCCGATCTATCGAATGGCGGAATCAATTTGACTAGATTTCTACAAAAAATGCGGAAGCTTCAGTTTATAAATAGTAATAAATATCATTACTATCTTACCAACTTCTCAAATATTTTATGACGACATAAATCGAAATAGATAAAATATTGATAATAGTATAAATATAGTCAAATATGTCTTTGAAATAACAAATGTAGTGATACGAAGTAAAATAACGGTGTAATGTTAACTTTATTACGACAACAGATGATTCTCGGAAGGCATATCGTATGACTACTTTATGTTTTGCCGCTGGCTACTAATCATATTTGAAAAAGAAATGTAGTCTTTGTTTTCCTGAATCCATTTCCTTTGTTCATGTTTGTGTAACCGAGAAATTAATTTATACAAACAATTCCAACAGAAATAGGTGCTCAATAATCTTGGAATATTCATGTACATTCAACGATGGTTAGCGTTGTAGTCAAGGTTATATAACCTTTTTTTCCTCATCTCGCTTTTTGTAACATAGAAGTAACAAACGAGAGAGTTGTCTACCTGATGGTAAGTGCCGTACAAAGTCTTACAGGAGATTGGTCACTGATGCGTTGGTACCTCTGTGCCTGTGTTTTACCACTTGTTTTTAAAGCCTAGCGCACGTTATGGCAGGCCGCATCGCAACAAAAAATCTGCCTGTCATTTTAGTACATTTTGTAAACCATCGCTTACTATAGGCGGCCGCACCGCAACGCCAAACAAAACGATTCGTACAAGATGCGATGCGCTGCGGCTTGGCGCGGCTATAATGTTCGCCAGGAGTTAAAATATATCCTCAATTTGTAGCAGTACTGAAACTCATAACCGTCATGATTATGAAGCTGTTTTCAAAATTCAAATTATACCTAATTTTTATAATAAATAGGAAAGGAAGTTAGAAGGTTAAAATAACGAGTACTTTTAGTACGTTTAGCGAGTTCGAACTGTAATAAAAATATTTTTAACAAAAAAATTAAACCGACTTCTATGTCACTAAAAAGTAAGAAATAATTTTAGCTCATTCGAACAAATTTTATTTTAGTACATTGTTCTGAAGTCGGCGCTCGTATTAATATAGTTTACATGGTAATTCAGCGAAATAAGTGTATGATTTTGAGCGCCGACTTCAGAACAATGTACTAAAATAAAATTTGTTCGAATGAACTAAAATTATTTATTACTTTTTAGTGACATAGAAGTCGGTTTATTTTTTTGTTAAAAATATTTTCGTTATTTGACTGTAATTCTTCGAGATCACTAAGCTGAAAGATAAACTTAAACTAAGCTTCAGATAATACTGAGAATCTGTGTCACAAATGAATCATGTCTCCCGGAGCCTAAGTTAGAAGTAATGGCGTTCAATGTACATTCATAATTTTATTATGGTAGGTTGGTACTTGAGATAATGGCCCCATAAAAAGTTGAAACAAAGGAAAATAAATGTAGTAAAACGTAGACGAATCCTATATACCTATAGTCTGATGATTTAATGTCCTTCATTTCTTCTTAAAATTCTGTAACGTTTTATAAGCTTTTTTAAAGCAAATGTTTCGTGAACAGTAAAGTACTTAATCGACGTTAAATGTAATTAAAAATAACGGTAGGTATCTACATTATTTACTAGCTACTAGCCTACTATCGTAAATCTTCTAAAGACCTTCAAATTCACTCCTCTCTAATAAATATTATGGATCATAGATGTCGGTTTTCTCAAACTATTTGTGTGAGGGAAATAGATGTTATTTGTTAATATTCTCATAAAATATTCAACTCTAGTCTAGTCTAGATAAAGATATCTTTATCTATTGAATGTTAAACGAGGTAATAAATTATTTTCGCATTTATTTCGGCGTTGGAGCATAGAGATGTGGATGAAAAATACAGTTTTATTTCCAGAAATATTTTAGTATTTCCAGTTGAACTAAAGGAATACAAGAACTTATTTCTGACGTTGTTCTGAAGAAAATGAATAGAAAAGTAAGCACGTCAACGTAAATTGATGTTCCAATTAAGTCCTTAGGTTTAGTGATACAATTTTCAGTCTACATAAAAAAGTTCTCCAAAGGTGTAGTCTCTCAATTAGCACTAGGCTAGCGCGGTGGGTTACCCTGAATTTAAATTACCCTGACGTTTAGAAGAGACCCATGCCCAGCAGTGGGGCAGTAGTTAGTTGTTAACAATAGACATTCATTCATTACAGAATAATAGTACTAAACATACAGATTGGAAGTAATAAATTTTCAAAAAATGAAGAGTTTAATTTATTTGTAATTGACTGCTGCATTATTTGAAC
>DWPV01001914.1:0-18795 GCA_018251915.1 Urbanus proteus proteus
CGGGTATAACAAAAATGCAATTAAAAATTTTTTGTCTGTCTGTTTGGCTGAGGTAATCTTCTAAACGGCTGGACCGATTTTGATGAGACTATCACGGAAGATAGCTGAAGCTCTAAGGCGTAATATAGGATACTTTAATTTCTGAAAAATCCATTAGCGTACGCTCCTCCGAGAGCGGGATGACATTTATGTTTAAATATGTATTCTTCTTCAGACAGACAGACAACTTTTTTCAATTGCATTTTCGTTATAGATATCGTGTATACTTTCATATGCTTTAGGTAAAAATAGACATTTTGAAATCACAAACAGACACTTTAATTTTATTTATTTGTATAGCAAGAGTTATGATAGATGTAGGTCTAACATGTTGGGCGATGCTGCGGCTCAAAAGTTGTGAGCACACATGTAATGAAAAATAATGTTATAATATTACGGCTACACTAAGTATAAAGTTCACTTACCTTTATTTATCTCAGGACGTCCAGAGTTAAGTAAAGTCTATATTTTTCCAGACTGAATTTAATACCCGTTTTAGTGGATAGAATAATAGTGTCGGTCATACAACAACCGTATATTTACATGATATAAATAGGAAATGCATTTTTAATTAAATTACTAATATTATCTTAAAAACAAAAAAAAACAACTGCTTAAAACGTCTTTTTTCAGTTTTCAGGCACTAAATTTAAAAATTATATATTATATGTCACTATGACAATTGAGACGAATCCAACGACACCCTCAGATAAATAAAATAGGTAGTGTAGAGAACACACACTTTTCTCACGTTTTATAATAACAACAGCTTATTGCGCAGTTTAACAATTTAATTCGCTCGAGAGCTACCACCAGACTACAATGATCGTCTTTTGTTTAGAACGCACGTGTTCTTATTTTACAGTTTCTTTTTAATACAAATTTACAGCAATTATGTGCCAGTGACCATTAAAAATAACAATTCAAATTTAAAGATATAAAAGGATAAAAATAAAATAAAATTAAAATAAAATTAAAATAATATTAATAATAAAATATTCATTGCGTCGCCTACATTCTCCCCCCATAGTGCTGGTTCAGCACTATCGTCTATGTGAGCGAGTAGAGCGACGCATGTCACCGGCAGACGCAGCAACCCGGTTGCGTCTTTATGTTTTCCACGTGCATACAACCATGGACTCCGGGGCGCACTGCACTCGCTTTGGCGCCACGGTTCTCGTTCTGGATCAGGCTCCAGAATAAAAATGTAGTCACTCACCTTAAGTGTTATCTTGACGGTATGTACCCCTCGTTTCCATCCTGCTACCATCTCGAGTAAGTCAGGTGGTTTAGTAAGGTGATTTAATCCATGTGATGTTGAAGTACGAAGTAGACACAAGCAGGAAGCAACACTACTTTCGTCAGGTAAGGACCGATTTATGGGTTGAATCAAATTAATGGTACGTAACTTGTATCTAATTTTATGTATTAATTTTTTATGTTTCAGGTTTAAAAGAAAGTCAGAATCAGCTGGTACATGCCGATAGAAATTTAAGATGTGCTGATTTTTGGTATGTATTGTTGATATATGTAAGCTAGGTGTAGTGAGGAAATAATTATTTATGAATTTATGTGGAATTTCTATAGCAGCGTTGTTCATGAACGTGAACATGCTCGGTCTTTTCGGATTTTGTATTCCGAAACGAGTTAGGGACCACATATAGTTAGCTAATAATTCACTATTTTCAAGTTTCTGTACTATAGAGTTGTCCGTAGGTGTAAGATTTGGTAAAAACTTGTGTAGTGACTGTATAGTGCGAATGTGTGCCGTATGTTTCCGACTTAAGGACGCATCTCCTATACATTCTAATTGTACTGAGTTTAAAACAGAATTATTTAAGTCTGCTGTTTGTGCATTGTGCTCTTTGCTGTAGAGCGCTACATGAAAGACATTGGCAGTACTTACCGGAGCGTGCGAGTCAACGTTACTGTAGCAGCCATGGATGGTCCACCCCAGCCGACACCTAGTAGCATACGGTGTGTTTACATCACCGTGCATTAATTCCAGCAGCGCGATAAGGAAATAGTTATCCTGACCTATTAACAAACGAGGCACCACTCGCTCCGTGCAGACTTTTCCCTTCATGTTACAAAAATGATTATATTCTAAATTCTTAATTACAGATAAGTCTTGTACAGGTAAATTAAAATTACATACTTTTCTACACTTAAAATTATAAAAAATGTCTTTACTGTCACCACTTATTTGTGCGTGCACTAAAGGTGCATTAGAGTGATGCACTTGTATGCCAAAAGCGTCTACGAATTTTACAGCACTGGTTTGCGAACACTGAAGACCAATACTGTCAGCTAGTTCTGCGTTGATAATGGACACAGATGCAGCGTCATCTAGGAGAGCATAAGTTGGTACCGTGCCGTTGGGTCCGCGTAAAACGACTTTAACTATTTTTAAAAGTACATCACCAGACTTATGTTCCAAGTTGTTGACGTCACACGATGGCTGGGGCTCATCGTTAAAACCAATGTGAGCCACCGTAGTGTCAGTTGGTGTGTCCGGTACTGTAGGCTCGAGGGGCGCCGGCGGTGCTGGCTGCTGCGGCTGCGGGCGGCTCCAGTGCAGCAGACGATGATGCGCGGCTCCACAGCTATCGATGTCGCACACAGGTGCGGGACAGCTCTCGTCTCTCTCGTGTCGCGTTAGCAAGCAACATGCACATAATCTGTGTAGCTTAACAAAATTCCATTTATCTTTTCTTAGTGCACGTTTAAAGAATCTACACTCAGTTAGTAGATGGTTAAATTTCAAACAAAATTTACATGCGGATGTAGGAGTAGCTGTAGATGTCGTGCTTGTGTTGAAAACATTTTTAGTTCTGTAGTTAAACTTTTCATAATTGCAGTTATCCTTCGGTCGGCTTACTGTTGGCTCGGGTAAACTTTTAGGTTTACTTTCTCGTGGTATGAAAGTACCGACGACGGACAACATCTGTGCTTCCTTCTTTAGGAAACTAGCCAGTGATTCCAGCTTAGGGACGCCTTCTAGGGTCTGTTGGTAGGCATAATCTGTCCACTTACTTAGTAGTGTGCTGGGTAACTTAGATATCACAGCGGATGCTAGTTCTGGACTTCGGATATAGTCTATCTGATTAAGTGCGCGTATAGTCGCAAGGCAGTTATTTACTTTCATTGAAAAGTTTACTATGTCATGTTGATAGTCTACAGGTAATGGAGGTAACTTACGTAGCTGTGTAGTGACGTTGTGTATTATAAGTTCGGAACGTCCAAATCGTAACTCCAAGGCTTCCATTACGGTCTCGGGCGGAGTGTTGCCGATTAACAAATCGGTTACGGCTTCCTTAGCGTCGCCACGAAGTGCCTTTCGTAGTCGCCACAGATTCTCAGACTCGCTGTACTTACATATATGAGTAGACTCCTCGTAGGCGCTCTTAAAATGTAGCCACTCAATACAGTCGCCGCTAAATACAGGGAGCTCTCGCGGTGTACCTAGGCGACTGAGCAACTGTAGAGTGTCAGGTGCGCTGTGTTGGTTGCGTGTCAACCATTGTTCGACGTTAGAATGCGTCTTTAGCTCACTACGGCGGTCGGACGCGGAATCGCGATCGTCACTTGTTGCCGCACTCAGCTTGGCTTTCATCTTCTTTATCATAGCTTTTGCTTCGGCTAATTCTTGTTCCAGCTGTTGTCGTCTAGCGATGGATGATGCAGACGTCTTATGTGTACGTGCTGAAGATACCGATGGTGGTGCAGGCGGCGGTGAGGACTTGGTTACTGGCATAATATTAGACTTTCTCGACATGACTGGAGGTGACGACTTAACAGAATCGTAAGAAGGTTTATATTGTTCTAGGTCACAATCCTGGTCGCCTTGCTGCCCTGACGATATATAAGTGCCGGGGCGGATCATAGTGCCAAGAGATCTTGTATTTACCAGCTGTGCCCGTTCTACCTCGCTCTCTGCTAACTGCTGTCGCTGCCGGCGTGTTATCATAGAACGCGGAGGCGGTGTTTTATACATACTTTACACTGTAATTTATCACTATTTCACTAGTTCTATTTCGGATCGAAAGACCAAACGATTATATTGTAGAGAACACACACTTTTCTCACGTTTTATAATGAAAACAGCTTATTACGCAGTTACTAATTTTATTCGCTCGAGAGCTACCACCAGACTACTACGATCGTCCTTTGTTTCGAACGAACGTGTTCTATTTACAGTTTCTTTTTTAATACAAATTTACAGTAATTATGTGCCAGTAGTAACAAATAACAAAACAAAATTAAATATATAAAAATAATAAAAACAAAGTTAAATTAAAATAATATAAACAGTAAAGTATTAATTGCGTCGCCTACATACTCCCCCCATAGTGCTGGTTCAGCACTATCGTCTACGTGAGCGAGTAGAGCGACGCATGTCACCGGCCGACGCAGCAACTCTGTTGCGTCTTTAAGTCTACCACGTGAACACCGGGACCCTTTGCACTTGCTGTATTGCCGCGATCCAAATTTAATTATTAAAATATTGCTACTCACCTTAACACCGTGTTCTATGCGCTTCCGCGCTCCCCCCATCTCGGACAGGTCAGGTGGTTTAATTAAATTTACGTCAAATTTAACACTTTGACTGTTACATTTTTTAGCAAAGAAAAGAATTGGTGTATTGTGCAAATAGTTATTTAACAATTTGCCATGTGTTTTTATAGCAGCGTTGTTTGCAAATGTGCTCGGTCTGTTCGGATTTTGTATTCCGAGACGAGTTAGGGACCACATATAGTTAGCTAATTCATTATTTTTAAGTTTCTGTACTATAGAGTTCTCCGTAGGCGTAGGATTTGATAAAAACTTCTCTAGTGACTGTATAGTGCGAATGTGTGCCGTATTTTTCCGACTTAAGGTCGCATGTCCTATACATTCTAATTGTACTACAGAGTTTATAGCAGAAGTATTTGTCTCGACTATTTGTGTATTGTCCTCTTTGCTGTAGAGCGCTACATGAAAGACATTGGCAGTACTCACCGGAGCGTGCGAGTCAGCGTTACTGTAGCAGCCATGGATGGTCCACCCCAGCCGACACCTAGTAGCATACGGTGTGTTTACATCACCGTGCACTAATTCCAGCGGCGCGATAAGGAAATAGTTATCCTGGCCTATTAACAGACGTGGCACCACTCGCTCCGCACAGACTTTCCCCTTTATTTTGTACAAATGGTCATATTTAAAATTATTAATTACAGATAAGTTTTGTTCAGGTAAATTAAAATTACATACTTTTCTACACTTAAAATTATAAAAAATGTCTTTACAATCGCTACTTATTTGTGCGTGCACTATAGGTGCGTCAGAATGATGCACTTGTATGCCAAAAGCGTCTACGAATTTTACAGCACTCGACTGCGAACACTGAAGTCCAACACTGTCGGCTAGTTCCGCGTTGATAATGGACACAGACGCGGCGTCATCTAGGAGAGCATAAATTGGTACAATGCCGTTGGGTCCGCGTAAAACGACTTTAACAATTTTTAAAAGTACATCACTAGACTTATGCTCCTCGGCGTTGACGTTACCCGATGGCGAGGGCTCGGCTTTCACAACGGTAGCCAGGTGAGCCACTGTAGTATCGCTCGACGTGTCCGGTGCTGCGGGCCCGAGGGGTGCCGGCGGTGCTGGCTGCTGCGGCTGCGGGCGGCTCCAGTGCAGCAGACGATGATGCGCGGCTCCACAGCTGTCTATGTCGCACACTGGTGCGGGACAGCTCTCGTCTCTCTCGTGTCGCGTTAACAGACAACATGCACATAATCTGTGTAGCTTAACAAAATTCCATTTATCTTTTCTTAGTGCACGTTTAAAGAATCTACACTCAGTTAGTAGATGGTTAAATTTCAAACAAAATTTACATGCGGATGTAGGAGTAGCTGTAGATGTCGTGCTTGTGTTGAAAACATTTTTAGTTCTGTAGTTAAACTTTTCATAATTGCAGTTATCCTTCGGTCGGCTTACTGTTGGCTCGGGTAAACTTTTAGGTTTACTTTCTCGTGGTATGAAAGTACCGACGACGGACAACATCTGTGCTTCCTTCTTTAGGAAACTAGCCAGTGATTCCAGCTTAGGGACGCCTTCTAGGGTCTGTTGGTAGGCATAATCTGTCCACTTACTTAGTAGTGTGCTGGGTAACTTAGATATCACAGCGGATGCTAGTTCTGGACTTCGGATATAGTCTATCTGATTAAGTGCGCGTATAGTCGCAAGGCAGTTATTTACTTTCATTGAAAAGTTTACTATGTCATGTTGATAGTCTACAGGTAATGGAGGTAACTTACGTAGCTGTGTAGTGACGTTGTGTATTATAAGTTCGGAACGTCCAAATCGTAACTCCAAGGCTTCCATTACGGTCTCGGGCGGAGTGTTGCCGATTAACAAATCGGTTACGGCTTCCTTAGCGTCGCCACGAAGTGCCTTTCGTAGTCGCCACAGATTCTCAGACTCGCTGTACTTACATATATGAGTAGACTCCTCGTAGGCGCTCTTAAAATGTAGCCACTCAATACAGTCGCCGCTAAATACAGGGAGCTCTCGCGGTGTACCTAGGCGACTGAGCAACTGTAGAGTGTCAGGTGCGCTGTGTTGGTTGCGTGTCAACCATTGTTCGACGTTAGAATGCGTCTTTAGCTCACTACGGCGGTCGGACGCGGAATCGCGATCGTCACTTGTTGCCGCACTCAGCTTGGCTTTCATCTTCTTTATCATAGCTTTTGCTTCGGCTAATTCTTGTTCCAGCTGTTGTCGTCTAGCGATGGATGATGCAGACGTCTTATGTGTACGTGCTGAAGATACCGATGGTGGTGCAGGCGGCGGTGAGGACTTGGTTACTGGCATAATATTAGACTTTCTCGACATGACTGGAGGTGACGACTTAACAGAATCGTAAGAAGGTTTATATTGTTCTAGGTCACAATCCTGGTCGCCTTGCTGCCCTGACGATATATAAGTGCCGGGGCGGATCATAGTGCCAAGAGATCTTGTATTTACCAGCTGTGCCCGTTCTACCTCGCTCTCTGCTAACTGCTGTCGCTGCCGGCGGGTTACCATAGAACGCGGAGGCGGTGTTTTATACATAATTTAAACTGTTATTTTCACTATTTCACTAGTTCTAATTTCGGATCGAAGGACCAAACGATTATATTGTAGAGAACACACACTTTTCTCACGTTTTATAATGAAAACAGCTTATTACGCAGTTACAGATTTTATTCGCTCGAGAGCTACCACCAGACTACCACGATCGTCCTTTGTTTCGAACGAACGTGTTCTATTTTACAGTTTCTTTTTAATACTAATTATACAATTTATGTGCCAGTATTACTAAATAATAATACAAATTAAAAAATATAAAAAGAATAAAATGAAATCAAACTGAAATAATATTAATAGTAAAATATTTATTGCGTCGCCTACAATAGGTATATACTAGTGTTGAGTGAGGTGGCTTTAAAACTTATGAGTCGATAACTAGACTAGTTACTCTTCAAAGTGTAATATACAATGAAATAATCATCTGTTATTAGTGAAGATCTATTGTGGCTCTTACAACTTATCAGTTACCATTATCTACAGACTAGATATACAAAGTATCTGATTTACTACTGCAATATTTTTTATTTGCAAAAAAATTAAAATGTCCAACAACACTTGGAACACAACTCTAATCTTCATCGATTAGATGTGCGTTTAAAATGATAGAAAACCTACCAAAGGTCGATGGGTGGGGTAGTAACTCACTCGCGTTCGAGTGTATGAGGACTAAGACTTTTTAACTATTTAAAATGGCTCGAATAGTATCTACCTATAACTTACCACGTTGTTATAAGAAATATGGCGATGCTACCGAAGTCGAACCACAAAGAGCAATTGATTGATACTACATACTATTAGTAGTCCACATTTCAAAATCCCTACAAACAACACACATCCAAACTCACAATAATCTTATATTCATAGGGCACTTGTGGTGTTAAATTGATTACTGTGTCCTAGCTTCATACTAAACAAATATAATGGCTAAAAGCTTAAACCGCACAGAATGAACAGCGCGCCCGCGGGAACAGGGAAAATTAAATATTTTGCACATAACTAAGATTAATTAATATTTCTGCCGTTTCTGGCGTTTGCAGTGCCATCCATCACAATACATCACTGCGAACATCTGTTATAGGTACAGACAATGTAATAACAGAAAAGTGTAGTTGAAAATATCTGTAAAATATTATATTGTTGTTTCTAGGAGAGTATTACACTCGAGCATGTATTTTTATTTTATTAACAAACGGTAGAATTGCACAATAGTGAATTCAATAGAAAAGATAATACAACAGTTATCAAAAATAGTGATGTTCACATTGCGATCGCGTGAGTACTAAAGAAGTAGATACCTATAGAATACCTATCGCGTATGAAACGAGAAAATGTAATAGTGGTTTTAACTGAACTTTTTTTAATAGAAGAAGGTAGCAAACTATCAGTGGTCTGTCATTGTCAGTGGTCACAGTGGTCATTTGTCATGAACTCCAAAAAGGAATAGATTCCTTCTTAAAGTTTATTAAGAGTAAGAATACGAACGTATCTTATTTAGAACTAGATGTTCCCCGCGGCTTCACCCGTACTTAAAAAGTAAGAAGGAATACTTATTTAAACATAATTGAAATCCCGCTCTTCCGCGAGGGGGCCCGCAAGTGCGTGGAGCGCACGCTAATACTTTTTTCAAAAACTAAAGTAGCACATGTTACGTCGTAGACCTTCAGCTATTATACAGTGAAAGTCCCATAAAAATAGGTCCAGCCATTTAGAAGTTTACCTCAGCCAAACAATTTTTTACAGACAATTTTAATAGCATTTTTGTTATAGGTATCTTGTATACTTTCATATGCGTCGAGTAAATAGTTGTTATTTTGAAATCACAGACAGACACTTTAATTTATTTATTTGTATAGGTGGGACGTCTGTTTGCATCGGTACATCCTTTAACCAGAACGTAACTTAATGCTGCTGTTATAAGGTTGACATACTGGAGTGAAGAAACCGCAAGAGGTTTCCCATAACATGTGTTAATGAAGTTATTGATAACAGTAATCTTGTACAATATAATATTTCAAAACAAAACAAATAGAGGCAATTAAGCATTCCCAATACAGAAACGATCATCATCATCAACCCATTATTGTCCCACTGCTGGGCACGGGTCTCTTCTCAGTGAGAGGAATTTTACGCCTTAGTCCACCACGCTGGCCAAGTGCGAATTGGTACAAAAACGATATTCTCTATTTAATTGATGTTTCGTGTGATGTGAAAAAACCGGAAAGAAAATAACAACTATAAAGATGTTTTTTTTATAACTTAACATAACACTTAAATGCAAACTTGACGCTATTACAAACTTCGTGAAATCGCTTTTACGTCGAGAAGCACCGAAAACGAATACTCACCTCATATAAAATCGTTATTATACCATCAAAAAACATCAGCATTTGGAAAGCAGGTGGGCATGTACATGAAGCCATTTGTTATGAGTTTCAAGTGTGGAAAAAGGGAAGCGGGTATACACATAATTTGTCTATAGCGCTATAGGTACGGTATGGGGTAGGCTAATTGTGCGCCGTTTGTATGAAAATTCGGTTATTTACAACGCGAGATCTTTTATCAAAGGGCTGAGTGGTTGAGGGTCGGCTGCAAAGAGAATTCTGCGGATTTTATAAAATGGCGATAAAGCGTAGTATAATATTCCTTGTTGTACAGGGATGAATTAATGACTGCTTGTCAGTTACCTACGAAGCGTTAAAAATAACATGTTCTTTCCAAGATTGGTGAATGAATATGAAATAGAAAATAATCAATAATAATCAAATGAATTATGAAGCTCATTTTTATAAAAAATATAGTTAAAATTTAATATACACGTTTATATTGTTAGCGTCTTTATACCTAATTGTATTCTTCATTCTTGTTAACTACTTATGATTAACATACTAATAAAATTATAATAGGAATCCCGAGAACATTTTTTACCATTGATTACTATCAAGGTAATTATTCGTATACAGGGTGAATTTTTCAAGTGTGCGTGGATGAGAAAATCCGAACCTATAAGTATTAGCGAAAAATGATGAAATGATTATGAGGCCGATTTTGAAAAAACTAAATGATAAAAACAGTTGCTTAGCATATATTTATATAGGCGGAAAATTCAAATTTAGAGCATTCTTACCACGTATTAGAAAAAGATATGTATTACGCATATTTTGATGGAATGGATGGATTTAAAATGGTGTCTGACGATAAAAATGAGACAGAAAGCACAGTATCGATTGAATAAGCTAAGCGCGAAAACGTATAGTAGCTCATGCCCTATTAGCCAGGAGCAATGGAGCGATATATCGCAATTTAGTAATAGAAACGGTGTCCAACAGACGTCAATTTACTTAACGGATAATTAATAACACGGGATAGATGAAATTTTATTACGAACGCGTTACAACCCTTTTTTATAGTTTCGAAGTAGCAAACGAGTATGCAGTCCACCTGATGGTAAGTGGCCACTGCCTCCCACGGACATCTGTAATCAACCCCAGATGACACAAAGTCCTACCTAAGGTCGGCCACAGATGCGTTTCTACCCCTAAGGAATGAGTCGGCACGTCTCGGATAAGTATGTCTCCCTTACCACTTTCTACAGACCAAAATACAGCAGCGCTGAACGCTGCTATTATAAGGAAGAAATAGGTGTGGCGGTGGTGCCGCCGGAGTCGAACCACATAGAGTTCTACCATCTTTAAATTAAATACCTTTGAATAATTATTTTTGACAGAGTGCATCATAAGTTTTAATACAAGCTTTACGTGATAAACTGTTGGACTACAAACAATACATTTTTAAGTAGATTAGCGTTAAACACCTCAGAAACGTATCTTACAATGAAGGTAATCTCACGATGTCATATGAATCAAACGATTTTGAATCTTACACTCTTCTTCTTTAAGACTGTGCGCTATGCAGGACGCGACCTCGTCAAATGGATCCATCTGCAGATGCTAGAGAGCAGATGATTTAAATTGCAGCTAACGGAATTCTGCCTCACGACTCGGTAATGTTCGTACCAGAATGGGACACGATTTTAACCGAAGGGAAATTATGATATTATAGGTACATGAACAAAACACTAATATTTTTTAATAAGTAACAAACGAGTATGTACATCGCCAGATAGTAAATGGTTACTGCCGCCGATACACGTCTGTAACCGAAAACAAAGGTTCTATCAAGGTTCAAGTCAATTACAGATGCATTGAATCTCCTGAAGACTGTCGCTTCGTGTATATCTGAACCACCAACTTCCTTTCATCCAACCAGCTTCCATCGAATTGCAAGAATCGAACCGTATTCATTTACGACCTGGTAAATCCTATACAAAGGATTTTTGCGCGTGGCGAAGTCGCACAAGTCTGACACGCAGTGAGTCCCGGATTCGATCACCGGCTATACTGATCTGGATTATGAATAAAAATTCTGTTCTAGGTATGGGTGTTTGTATATTCATATTTGTGTATCCATGGCATCCATGATACGGATGAAAATCCTAGTGGGGCTATGAGTGTAGAACGTGTTTTTTAGCTCTCCGTGATTCATCTTCGACGGAAGTATGGCAATATTCCGCGAACCTTTTAAATTCTATTTGCTCTGTGCATTGTTTGCTTGGTTTATTTACATCTAAATAAATTGAACTGAATGTTTATTTGTGAATATTTTTCTATACAATATTTAAATAGTGGAGCTGTTTTTTCGCGGTGTTGTATCATGGATTTAAATACATGGAAGCTTAAGTATTATTTTGTCTGTCACGGCACGCGTCTGCCACGTTTAATATCTGTGGACATAAACGGTGTTTGACGCGTTGATACATCTGCACCCACCTGATGTCCGGGGTTCTCGGTATCCATTACATCATTATCCTGGGGGCACGTAGGTTTTAATTTTTTGAAGTTAAAGGCATATTAGAAATTAATTGATACCAGAATGATGGGAATGAAGAGACCTACTGGCCGTTTGACGTCAGATAATAAATGTTTAAAAACATCATTCTCTTCTTATTTAACAATGTTTTGTTGTTAATGGTTGATAGGAGAGCACATTTGCAACACTCCCGGAACATTATGGGTAGACCTCTAAATAAACTAAGTTAAACTGTAGTAATATCTTGCTATAAAGTAACTATTACAATATGTTAACTACCACAATGTGCACTATGCAATATGTTGCAAAATTTTGAAACACTCACTAAAGTGTATCGTAAATTACCGGATGGATAGCTAAAATTGTTATGAATTTGCAGTATGTATATGATGTGTTTATGTAATGGCATTTTATTCTATGATTTTTAGTTTAGCAATATTTATAATGATGTAAACATCACAATTATATTCAAAAGCTCTAATCAAACTCTACTTAGTACCGAGAAAGATGAAATTTATTTGAATTTTGAAGGTAGTAGAACTTTTTTGGGGTTTTATTCATAAGATTATTTATTTTAATTGCCGGTCAAAAAGAATTCTGTAAGAATCTACTTCGAATAAAAGATTTTTGATTTGATTTAAATCATTACATCTATATTTGCGTTAGTGAAGTGATTAGAGAAACATATATATTCGAGGTGCTCCAACTTAGTCCTAAAGTGCAGCAGGCACCTGTGGTAAACCTCAGACAAGACCTGATCTTATCTGAAGTTGATTACGGATGTCAATGGGTGGCAGTGTTCACTTTTCGCCAGGTGGACTGCATGCTCATTTTCTACTTCATAAAAACAGGCTGCACCAATAATTTTCAAAGGTCTACCACGTTCTTTCGTAGTTGTAAACTCAACATGTTTTCTAGTATTTCAACAAGTATTAGGAATACCTAGTTGATATTCGATCAAACGAGAAGTATTAACCAGTATAAGATCATTTACGCTAATAGGGGTGAAATTCCTTGAGCAGGATTAGAGCGTTTCACCATTGTCAGAGTTTCACGACGCGTCGTGTACCACGCAATTACAGCCCATATCGGCAGCTCGCTCGTCACGAACTTTGTAGTTGAGCGAAATTATGTTGTAATTTGTGTTAAGGACCGACCCTCGGCTATAATGGCAATCATTTTAAAATACAAGTGCTTGAATGTCTGTGTATGTTAAACTTTATTTGTCTTTAATAACTCTCACGCGCTATTTTACACAGGAAATGTGGCAAAATTACTCTTTGTATCGTCATTGAATACGTCACGAAATCAATTCATGGTTCAATAAAATAAGTGTGCATTCACAACACTTCTAAAAATTTTCAAGATGAAAAGTGTGTCATAATGTTTTTTTTATTCTCATGATACATCATACAATACTCTGAGATACAAACTCTTAGGTTCATATTTATCACAAAAAGCCTTCTTGAATGTTCTATACGGATGTTCCTGTGCCGCACAGTGGAATACGAGGATCAAAACGACTAACAATGCTTCTCAATTTACTATCGTTAGAAATAACGTTCAAGATAGTAGATAAAATAGTAGACAAAGAAATATTTCTGAAAAAAAATTTTTTTAGGTGAAATGTATATTTTATAAGCCTGTATTTACGTTATTACGTAGCTTCTTTATACGAGGAGTTTATCCTACACTCATAAGGAAAAATTAGTAAACCGTAAAGAAATAAAACAGAAAATATAGGATAATATTGATATTGTAACTAACTAGCTTTTGCCCGCGGCTTCACACGCTTCTCTACTATAATATAATGCATGTTATTATAGATATAAACCTTTCTCTTGAATCACTGTATCTATTAAAACAAACCGCATCAAAATCCGTTGCGTACTTTTAAAGATCTAACCATACATAGGGACAGACAGCGGAAAACGACTTTGTTTTATGCTATGTATATTGTATACTATGTATATTGTTTGAAGGAATCGTGATAGATTCCTCCATCGTTCCCTATTGCAACAGCAAGGTGGAATGACCTCCTCCACTGACGAGAAGATACTTGTGTCTTAGTGAATCATAACAGCGTAGCCGCAATTTCATTTCACAAATTATTTATTACTAGCTGATCCCCGCGGTTTCACCCGCGTTATAACATATTTAAACATAAGTGATACCCGGCTCTCCGGCGACGGCGCGCGCGAGTACATGGAGCTAATGATTTTTTCGAAAATGAAAGTAGCCTATGATACGCCTTAGACCTCCAGCTATCTTCCAATGAAAATTCAGTCAAAATCGGTCTACACATTTAGGAGATTATCTCAGCCAAACAGACAGATAGATATTTTTTTAAATTGCACTTTTGTTATAAGTATCGTGGTTACTTTCATATGCATTGAGTAAAAAGTTGCTATTTTGAAATCACAAACAGACACTTCAATTTAATTTATTTGTACAGATAGTTGTACATACATACTATGTATAAATTTAACCTCTGGTTTTGAAAACCACCTCTAGTGGGTTTAAACATCGCAATGAGTGAGTTTGGGCGTCGTACTTAAGTTGTAAGTAGTTGAAATTCGTATCATTATACTAACATTTTAAGTAGCTTATCGCTTACCCAATATCATGGATACCGCATCAGCAGTCTCGCGATTTCGGCATCTCCCGGTCTCATTTTATGGCTTCGACCCAATTTGTGTGATGTTTTTCCTGCTGTAAATCTTTGTGGTATGCTAAAATGTTCTCTATCTCGCAACTATAACCGTATATTGTAATAAACTTGTTTGTTTCTAAGCTACTTTGTAGTTTCGGCGTCTGCGCCAGTTAATTCTGGACACGGATTGATGGGACCCCTCTGTCAATATTAATCTTTCAGATATTCCTTACTAGATAATAAATAATTGAGGATAGCATATCAATGATATCGATTATACGAATAAAACGAATGGAAAGGTTCATGAATTTTACTTTATAAAATTTGGACAACATTATTTTGCAATAGGTGCAGATGTCGACTATTTATAAAATATTTTTAATGTATAGAAACCTTATTTAAATTGAAAAAAATATTCTTTTACTTTACCAGATATAAGATTTTTTTAAATTGGCGCCTGTTAAGGTTAGTTTTATGGTGTATTGCTCTACATAAGACTTATTAGGCTGATAATGAAAAATTACGTTTTAAAAGACATATCTAGTTACTTCTATGCTCAATTTTATCTACATGATAACCTAACAATGAATTGTACCTATATGCCTACTAGTATACCTAATATTAGTTCAACACCGACACAAGTTAGTCATGAGCCTGTGGAGCAGCAGAAGATAAAGCCGCTTTGAAGGATCAGGAAGTTTCCAGTTATTGAGTGAAGTGAAGCGACGTCAAATGTGGCCGAGGTCAGCGATGGGCGCGCCGATATTAGCGAGCCTTACCCTTTGCCTTTGGAGATAGCGGTCTCATTCCTTTACTTGTACAGTTTTGGACCACCCTCATGGTGGAGCGGTTATACTCTGAGACCCAAGGTCGCGGGTTCGATCCCCAGCCAGACAGATATCTGAATGATAAATTTCGACTTGTGTCCTGAGTCTGAGTGTTTGTGTATTCGTCTATGTCCATAGCACGCACAATACAAGAGAAAATCCTACTGACATTTAAATTGTATTTATGTACATTTCATATTATTAGTAAAATACTATTAACACTAGGCATCCTAAACACTGTAATCCAAATTAAGCAGTGGGCTATACTAACAAAAATACTGATAAGTAAAGAGCTAAAGGGGCATACGGTATTGTACGTAGACCGCGTCATAATTATTTACGCAGTGGAACCCTGTCGCACCAAGACCGATACTATAGAGTCCAAAAGGTGACACCAGTGAATAATCGTTGGGCTTAGTTCGACAGAGTTGTAAAAGCGACTAAATAGAATAAGGTCTCGTGGGACCCAACTTGCTATCTCCATTATTGTTCGAGTTAGATTAGTTTTTGTTCCTTTAGTTTATTATTAGAAACATGGAGCATTATTTCTGAGAAACGTATTTTATGAAGAGGATTGAGATTACGAGTAGAATAATTGTAACAAGATGATAGTAATTTTGCTAATGAAATCCGAGAACGTCGATTTACTTGAAATTATGTATCAATAGCTGGTGCCCGCGGTTTCATACGCGGCAAATAACTTAACAAAAAATGTAAATTGCTATTACTAAAATAAAGATCAGTACCTAATGGTTTGATAGGATTTCAATAAAACAATTAAACAGGGCACAAAATTCTATAAATATAATACAAGAATGCTCAAATAAATCGTAATTGAACCGTCTAATTTAACTTTTATTTTTTGTTTATTCTTACCAGATTAAGTGCATGAATATTCCGCGCTCGGCAAATGCTCAGCTTGACAGCAACAAAACGTATACTTATTTTAAATATTTGTCTTCAAAAAAAAATACATGTGTTCGGAGGTGGAGACCTCACCCGTGACACTTGAAGACACGAATATTTCTTCGTGTTTGGTATATTACTACATATTTTAAGATATATATAAATAGCGTTGTGATCGCATGAAAAATAATAAATATTTAATGTATTTTAACTTATAAATAAAAATAGAATACGAATATGTATGAGCTAATAAATTAATACCTACTCGTATTGTGTAGCAGGAGAATTTTTATTTCAATAAATTTTAAAATATTAAGTAGCTGAAGTTACAAATAACGCCCCTTTTAAGAATATCAGCGCCCCCCATTTTTTTCGAACCCCTAACCGCCCCTTCTAGGCCTCCAGCGTCGACAGGGGGCGTTATCGCCCACCCTGGGAAAGACCGATCCAAAGGGTGCTACGATTATGCCAATTTAAAGTCGATAAAATGGCCGTAGCTACACCAAAGGAATTTCAACAAACTTTCAAAGAAAAGAAAACGCAACATCAATAACTGCATAATATTAATTCAACATGGGCCGAAAAAGTAAACAGTTTCCCTCAAAGAATTAACAATAGACTCCCCCTATTCGATTACAGGGAAGGAAATAAAAAACTGCTTCCCCCAGCTCTATTTCATAATTTGCATCGCAAACGCAAATAAATTTAAAATATTGCTCCGAAGCCTTAATTTTCCCCTTCTGACAGCCGAATCAATCTTCACGAGCATTCGACAATATCCCAACCCTGAATAGCTCAAGTTATTTCAACTAACATAAATATTTGGACGCAATGTACTGAACATGATAGAGATTTTCAACAGCAATAAAAGTAGACGACATTTTAGAGCAATGCGTTCAAAAGCGAAAGTAACTGAGACCGTCTAGTCATATGTAAATAACCGAGAGACGGAAGAGATCGGTATTTCTTGAAAAGCTTGCGTTCTAACTTACTTATATTGAAAATATGCAAGAATATCATGTTTACGATCTGTTTCTTAGTGAATTTTAATCGAATGCTAATAAAGGATAATTAGACCAGTGCTGAAGCCTTTATTAAAGGTAAAAAGTGAAAAAAAATTATAGAAGAATGGAACCTATTGCAAAAGAAAGTGAATAAGATAAAAGTGAAAGGAAAAATAAATTACATTCTGTTCGAGGTCGGGAAGTGGGAGGGGAGGAGGTATTAAGGGTAAAAATGGGTTTACCTCGATTTCCGGCAAAACTACAAGTCCTATGTAGAATAGTTAAATCGCAAAGTTGTAGGTAATGTAAAGATCTGCAACTTTAGTATTTATATATTTTTTTCACATAACCTCAATATTTATGTGAAGAATTCAAATAACTAAGTTTTTGGTTTTTTGTTTTTATGCTTTGCAAAACCTTCGTTTTTTAACGAAATTTGGTGAAAACTTACCTTTTAATCTACCAAACACATTGTAGTTTTTTGGAATTGAAACATTTATTTTTTCACCTACACCTGTAATATTATAAGGTCTACAAAAAGAGATCCATTAGGTAATAAAGGCACTAATATTTTAAAAATAATTAATGGCACCAAAAATTTACATTGATACAAGTAGGTACAAGATTTAAAACGTCTTCCTGAATTCCTTCTAAGACTAGTAATTATTGTCTCGATTTAAAATCCATTACTCGATTTTCGAGTGAACGAGTCAAGTTTATTCCGAGTTGGTACATCTCTAAAGATCGGGTGCGTTACACCGCCCGTGGCACGGCAGCATCTCTGAATGACAAATCAGTTTAAATTTTATTACTGCAATGCGTATCCTGTTTTATGTTCCGTTCATATTTGAAAGGTAACGTCAATTTGTCCGATAAAGAAAAGAGCAGTCTCCCTTGACTTTATAGGCAATTTCTATGTTAAACTGCTTTATCAGTAAGATAAATTTTTGCGGTGATTGTATATTGATTGTGTTGCTTTATATCTCACGGTTTTTAAGACTGAGGTGGCAAACTAGTATGCATAATCCTATGCTGCATATATGCTATGCGCCTATGCTAAGTAGGTATTATTATATAGTATACTCAGCACAGTAGAGCAGTAATATTAATATTGTAAATATAATTATAACATTTACCCTATGTCTATGAACTAACATTTCTTTCGACATACACGTGTAATGGTTTCCCAAAGACTTATTTATCTATATCTATACTAATAAATAAAATTGAAGTGTCTGTTTGTGATTAACAACTTTTTACTAAATGCATAGGAACGTGTACACGATACCCATAACAAAAATGCAATTAAAAATAATTGTCTGTCTGTCTGTTTGGCTGAGGTAATCTTCTAAACGGCTAGACCGATTTTGATGAGACTTTCATT
>DWPV01001915.1:0-18790 GCA_018251915.1 Urbanus proteus proteus
TTTCTGTAAGGTTGGCCACAGATTCTTGGTAGGGAGAAACGTTTTTTTTATATAATTAACCTTAACGAAAAAGGCAGATACGCCACCTGTTGGTACCTACCAACTATTAACTATTAACATAATAGTTATTGCAATGTCACAGACTGACTACCTAGTCACCGTAGAATATGGGCATTTGCAACACCAGAGGAGTCGCCAATGCTTCGCCGGCTTTGTAGGAGAGCTCTTTTAGAAGACCTTATCACTTGCTTTATATTAGAACACAACATTGTTTATCTCTGCTCTTATGAGGCAGAAATAGGTGTGGTGGTGGTACCTTGGGAATCGAACCACTAAAGTTTTTAGACTCTTAAACTTTTGTATAGTACATATTTTTTATATAAGCGAAGTAGCAAACGAGCATGCAGTCCACCTAATGGTAAGTGGCCACTGCTGCCCATCTGTAACCAACCCCAGATATGATCAAGGTTCTATCTGAGGTTGACCACAAATGCGTTGCTACCCTTGAGGACTGAGCTGGATCGCATCGGACAAGTATGTCTCCCTTACCATACCCTTCACAACACAGCAGCTAATACTGCTGTCATAAGGCAGAAATAGGTAAGACTGTGGTGAGACCGCCGGATTCGAACTACATAGAGTCCTACCACATTAAAATATAATCCATATCAAGCTTATCTAGTCCTCATTACAAATATCCTGTTCTTCCAATACTAACGAGCATTTAGTCATCCAACATACCTTTCAGACTTAATCTAGTTCAAACTTCCTGTGCATCTCAGTACGATAGCATCTAGGTAGATCGCATAATATCCTCTGCCGCAAGGTCGGAGACACGTCACTCATTGTTGCAGCAGTACTAATGCACCGGCTATTGTTAGGATGCAAGATGGAATCGTTATGTAAAATATACTAAGTACCATGATATGTAATAATATAAATATTTATACTTCAATCATACTGTATGATATGCTACCAATACAATTATATGGAAAGGTAATTTTAAGCTGGTAGAACAAGGAGGTACGATTCCAGCGGAACTACCGCCACACATATTTCTAACTTATACTCGTAACAGCGGTACCTATTCAGCGCTGTTGTGGTTTGAAGGGTCTTGTAAGGAAGACATTCTTATTGATTCCAACTTAGTCCTCAGGGGTAGCAACGGATCTGTGGCCGACCTCAGGTAGAATTTTCACGTTATTTGGGGTTGATTACAGATGTCCGTAGGCAGCAGTGGCTACTGACCATCAGGTGGGTTGCACGCTCGTTTGCTACTCTCGTGATATAAAAAAGAAAGGTGATTTAACTCATGAGACAGCGAAGTACTGACACTTATATTTCTGCCGCAGCAGTGTGTAATATTAGTATTTGCGCTTCATTCCGGCTAAAATTGTAACAGGTCGATACTTCAGTTGTTAGGCAGTTATCTAACTATCAATATGTAAGAAAGTCTTTGATTAGGCCTCTATTAAGGCCTAGTTTCAAAATCCAGTACAATACTTGTAAAAACATATATTATGAGAAAAACGTTCTAAGATTGTGTAAAAATATATTTTTATTTTCCTTTACAATTTTATTATCGGTGTGTTTGCTGCATAATAATTAGTAGGTTAGTTTCCAAGCTGTCTCGATGGTAGATATAGTTATTAATATGCAGAGAACGTACAGACGGTAATACTATTTTGTATGCATAGCATGTACGTGTTAATTATTATTTCTCCATTAAAATACACATAAAATCGCTTTGTAGCGTTGCAGCAGGCTTTATCCAATACATTTGAATATCGGACTAATGCCACGCTATGGGTATCTATGTATAGAAATTTCTAAGGTCCCTGAAGAGTAAAAAGTAAGAAAGAAGTAAGAAAGAGTAGATGGAATCATTGGATGAAGTATCGTATTAAATTACAGAGGAATTAGTCAAGGATTAGGCCACTATCTTTATGACTTAGGTACGTGTTGTAACGGCCACCATTCTAGTCTGATGGACAGATCTGGGTACTGGATTTAGGTTTATATTCTTAATCTAGATGTTTGATTGATGTTTGTTTGATGTGTTAAAGATATGAAAGTGTAGCCCAATTCGAAAGCCCAGAGGTTTCCTTTTAAAGGTGGTAGAACCCTATGTATGTATGTTTGACTCCGGCAACACCAACGTCACACCTAATTCTAACTTATAGCAGCGGTGCACTGCTATGTTCTGGTCTGAAGGGTGTGGTAAGAGAGACATATTTATCAGAGGCATTCTAACTCAGTCGCAGGGGTAGCAACGCATCTGTGGTCAACCTCAGGTAGGACCTTGATCTTATCTGGGGTTGGCTACAGGTGTCCATGGGCGGCAGTGGCCACTTATCATCAGGTGGACTGTAGGCTCGTTTGTTACTTCGATCATATAAAATATGCTACTTACAAAGTTCATTCTGTCTGGATTCTGGTTAGTCGACTTTCCTTTTCGTTTATAGCATCCCATACATGTTACAGTTTCATATCATTAACATAATAGTTATTCCAATGCCATAATAGTTCTTATTGCTACAAACTCATTCCTACATTTTAAAAACTAGAACTAACCATTGAACAAGCATCTGCTAATAGCAGTAATCTAGTAACACAATTAAAATAATAACATTGGTACGAAATGATTGCTATGACTCGTTATTATTAACTTTTTGTGTACAGTTGGTCTGCAAATTATACTGCTTTAAGCATGTACCTATTCAATTCTAATTAACTGTCGAATCATCTGCTCTGTATTAGTGAGAATTGACATAAAAATATACATTACTCTTTCTTTAAACTGAACAGTAATGTTCTAGTTTGAACTTCGGATTCTTAACAGGGGGGTCTAACATTCGTATAGGGATATAGGGTTATGAACCTTAGAACATTTCTCAAAGTTTTGAGTGTACTAATAATATTAGGAATTAATTATCACTAAACCTGTTTTAATTGTTAAGGAAAACATTAGAAAACCTACAATTTAAAAAGTTATTAAAAAAAATCTCACATTGAGACCACTGTTCCCTCTAAACACATCTAGGGGATGAGTTTCCACCCCCGCCCAGCAGTGGGATAGTAAAGAGTGGGTAACCAAACACGTTCCACGTGATTTTCATTTAAAGCAAACTCTGTAAATATCAAACCTTTAGATATCACAAATTTTCAAACATTGTACGTGAGCACTAAAATAATAATTGGTTTGTGCCTTGCGGCTCGAGCTTGAGAAGCTCTCATCATTTGAAACGTTACAACATTCGTATTGCACTACAAATAACCTCTATATTATCTGATTGAGCTTCGGCAACCATCGCTACATATAAAAAAATTGTAAGTTTAAAATTTGTATTAGTACGCCATTTGAAAATTGAAAGTGCATTGAATCAGCCTGAATGACGTCCATACCAGAAGTGTCCATACATACATAGACAAAATGAAGTTCAACAGGAGAATAATCATAATTATACTTTTTACCGACTTCGAAAAGGAGGAGGCGCTCGTATTGACATAGTTTACAAGATAATTCAGCGAAATATGTGTATGATTTTAAGCGCCGACTTCAGAACTATGTACTTAAATAACATTTATTCGAATGAACTAAAATTATTTCATACTTTTTAGTGACATAGAAGTCGGTTTAATTTTTTTGTTAAAAATATTTTTATTGGAAATAAATTCATCTGCAAATCAATTAATCAATTTTATTTCAACGTACGAAAGTTACATACTATAAATTAATATTATAGAAATAAAGAACCATGTACCTACAACAATTTAGTATTAGCATTATTGGTACAAAAACAAATGTTGATCATAAATACGTTCTACAAATAAAAAGTGTTCAGGCCATGTACACTGCAACTAAGCAGCTACACAGAAAGAAGTAGAATCACGGAAACTTCGCTACAACAGAGCAAAGTCACGGAGCTTGCCAGTACAAAGCCAGCTGTAATCAGCGCTAACGAGCTACATTCGGCCAGCCATGGGAGCAGATTGCGCCACGCGGGTTCACACGGGTTCAGGCTGTGCGATAAAGCCGGCCTTGGCCCCGGTGCACCGCGATAAACAATCGCGATTATGAAATGTTTAGCGAAAGTATATCTATGCGTACGAGTTGCTTTAAGTGGAATCGTGATGTTAATATGTTGAGTGTACAATCGATTAGAGATTGATTGTGTTGTGTCGAAGCGGTTTGAGATATTAATATTATATTTACTGTTTGTCTATAGATTTCACTTTAACTCAGGGATCGACAACGCGTGGACCACGACTCGCTGCAGGTCTTCCTAGAACTTCTCTTTGCGGTGCACGGACTTATCTGAAACTGTTTTGGTAGTCGTATAACCTCTCTTCCTCTGGGAAGTCAGTTAAAAATGTTTTAGAAGACTGTTTCTTTTCAGCGTCTTATTTTAATGACAATTGCGGTCGCAATTACTTTAGATAGCTACTAAGAGGATTCTTGAAGATTTTTTTGATGTCTCAAAATATAAAATGTTTCATTGTAAAGGAAGATTTCTGACCTTTTATTTTATCCTCTAGTACAAAAAAAAAGCTAATGTCCGAAATTGTTTAGCAAATAGCTTCCATACGCGTCAATTCTGGTAATTAAATTACCTACACGTGTACGATTGTGAAATGTAAATAAATACCTACACCAACATAGTTGTCAATGCCCTTGTATAAACAACCGAACGCGTATAAATGTGGGATTCACATAAACAACAACGGAATGCTAATTGATTAATTCAATAAATATTTTTCTTTAATTCCTAGCGACGCTATCAGTTTATTATAATAATTATTAGTTAGGCGCAATAAATCTCTATATTATACTTCTGCGTGCCAATAATGACTTCCAGAGTTAAGTCGTTCTTGCGTTTCGGTGGAAGGGTTTGGTTAGGTTAGGTTAGTAGGAGTGGCAAAGCACCTATAGTTGACAACAGATAAAACCACTGTTCCATACGAATTTGCTTACAAATCTCAATGGGTGGCTGTGACCCATAGGTGTACAAGTTCGTTCGCTACATAAATCTTACAAAACATAAATACAATTCGATGTTTTAGGTTAGGTACCTACTGGTTACTGATTGTTTAGTTTTCCGAGCCCATATTAATATTCTGAGGTACATAACTACATTCATTTGCATAATTGAAGTATGCACGAGCAAATAATTATGTTCGTGTATTGAAAAAAACAAATATTTTTGCATGAACGTTGTCTATTACTGAGAACTACTTATATTTGTAATTTCAACGACTAGGCCGCTCTGAATAATTAGGTCTCAGTCAAATTTGTTAAGTAAGCGTAGATTAATGGCGTAAAATCCGCCAGGTAGGTTGATTCAATCTTAAAATTGATCGGTTTCCATACCGGTCTGATGTGCAGTGGCTGCCAGGTACGATGCCCGGCCAGACAAACATCTAAATAATGAATTTAGATTTCTGTTCCGGGTCTAGGTGTTTGTGTACACGTGTTTGTGTATACGTGTCCATGGCACCCACGACACAGGAGAAAACCCTACTCTGAGGCTATGACTGTAGAAAGCATTAAAAAAATGGAGCATCGAAATTATTGCAATTATCTTCCATTGAGTTAAATTTAACAGATTTAGAGTAAATATAACATATACATATTTTATTACCGACTTTACATACACGCTTTACAAAACAAGCAAAAAATAATATGTAAATCATTTTGAGCCAAAGTTAAGTGACCGATAATGCGTTTACTTTCATACATACTCATATATCATTTGTAACACGTGTGTACACACGGGTACACGACAAGCGTTGTTTTGTTAGCATTCAGCAATACATATGTAAGTCAACAATACGATTGTAAATCGATACAGCTCTTATTTATTCGATAGCAAGTTGAAAAGGAAATCTGATGTCAACAGCAATGCTAGTACACTTTATGTTTAAGTTTTCGCATATCCGTATTGTTACGTGACATAAATCATTATATTGTATACGATTTCGATTTATTTGTTATTGGATAATATCGTATCGTATAATTTGTAGTCTCGGATCTAAACTAGATTATTATTCTTCTCAATATAATTTTGATATACACCAATAATAGAAGTAGTTGAAATAAATAGAGTTCCTAGTATAAAAGTTGAAATCTGATATATTGTGCCACTATTTCTACATACATATTTTCTACCGTTAGAAAATTTGTTTGCATTTAATATTTTACTTTACGTTTGTATAAAATATGAAATTGTATATCTACAACTTAAAATGAGAACTATTTGACATTTTACCATTCCTAGCCAAATATAACTTGAGACTGTAGGTAAAATTTTAGTTGCCATACACATTGAGAAGTAGGAAATATAAGCATGATGTCTCAAATAAATAAAGTAGGTAGATCTATTATTTATTCCTAACAAAAAAATGACGCCATTTTCAAAATGGTCGGGCTATAAAAGTAATTATGTGAGGGTAAATATACAAAGGTGCTGACATGAAACCACGCTAGTTTTGCGTAAGTGTGTGCGTATAAATACATGATAGTAGCGTGGTTTTTTAGCTTCACTCAAATACAAGGAGGTGAGTAATCTACTTATTTTATTTATCTGAGCATGATGTATGTACATTTTATGATGTACACTCGCCATAGGCATATCATGGAAAGTATAAAGCTATATTTGAGGTCAAACATGCCTTGTTTCATTATAATAAGTTTTCGGTATATTTATTTTCACTACAGAATACAGATTAAGTTTACTACTATATTTAACTTTACTAGTTTAACCAATACATTTTTCACGATCCAGATGTACTAATAAAGAAAATTACCATCTTCTATAGTACCTTAGTGTTACCTTGTTCTGCCTTGAAGGGTGTGAGCAGAGATACTAAAATGAGGTCCTGTTTAGTACTCAGTATTTACTAGTCGTGTCTTACAAAGGAAATGACACAGACTTGTTACCTTGAGAATATGCAATGTCTCTTTTGCATTGACTTTCTTATCCGTCAAATCAGAATTCCGAACAGGGATGCCTTGAGATAAAAGAAACCCTTTAACGTATGACACATTTCATTCATATTCTTAACAGATTTCAAAGAGCATTTATGGATCATTTTAAATTAAAACGTAGAAAATTAATAGTTGGTTGTTATTTTTTCACTGTCACCCTGGGTACCAGTTAGTAATTAAGCATAATACGATTCAATTAAAGCTAATATCCAAAACGGCAACATTATTCCCTTCTCGTTTTATATCACTCAAAATATACGATGAGAAGCAGATTCAAAATCCGCCATTTCCAATTACATTTTTTATTGGGACAAGATATAAATCGAAACATAACGACTTCGACCCTGTGAATTACGGCTTCCTTAAATAGCCTGTCTAATAAACATTGGACGGTTCAATCGTTTTCAACCGCAAAATGGTTTCGGGCGTTTTAAAAATCGAATCCAGTTCAGTAACCGAGCTGTCATAAATATCATAGACTCAAAAATACCGCGCTTTTAGTCTCGCACAGATAATATTATTTATGCATACGCCGTTTATTTATATACGTTACTAGTAAACATTAAATGTATATAGGATGAAACCGAGTCTTTTGTATTAAATAAATTAAATTCAGGCAGAAATATATCCCACCACATTTAAATCAGAACACAGTGCCGCTAATTTAGCTATTATGAGGATAGGGCACCACGAAGGGTTTAACATCTTTCGATACGCTTTTGGATCTGCGTTTTGACCAGTATTGTATATCAGCTTACTAGGCTATCAGTAGTCAAAATCTAATCTAATCGTAACCCAACCCTTCTCATAGCTAATGAGTGGAAACTCATGCCCTTGGCCAGTAAAAGGTTGCTATTTTTATAACGCTGGATTGCAGTATTGATATTAAATGTTATTTTTCAGATTAAAATTCACTAATATGTACATACACAAGTAGAGAGGAAACATCGCCGGCTCTATTTGTTTAAGACCGTAGTAAAATAACAGCATTGAAATATTTTATAGGGAGCACGTAAAGTTATGTGTTCGCCGTCTCAACGGGCAGGTTTTACAACGGTAAGATTTTATCGAACAGTGAGATGTTTGGGTGGTGACGCCATTTTGAATTTACAGAGACGAAGCGAAATATTCAAATCAGTAACAAACAATTCTTGTTTATGGTTTATATTCTCCTAAGGCTGAATACAAAAAAAATGAAATTTTCATTTAAAATTAAAAATAAATGCATTTGACATGACCGTATAAAAAGAAATTAAGCAGACAGCAAAAAATGAATATAATTTGTCGCATGTTTAAAAAATACAATTTCAAATTAAGCACAATTTAATTTTACAATTAACTTCTTGTTAATACCAGTAATAAATACGATTTTATTTTCACAATATCCACGTGCTCTTCGTTTTGTTGAAGACAATTCAAATTATTTTTAAAATAGGAATTCTTTAAGTACGTCGGATGCCATTAACACTCAAACGTCTGTGGAATATAGTCATTCTTATTTTTTCTTTTCCCTTACGTGCCAGTGCAAGATTTTTCAATTTAAAAGTTCCAGCAGATTTTTCGATTAGACTGGTTCGTTCTCATTTAAAAAATAGTTTTAGTTTTCAATTATGTACACTATGAACTATTATAAATATTTATATGTTTTCGAATTATTTTAAAGTTATATAAAACCCGTTAAGGATCTATGTACAAATTGTACAACAGTCGATTTTAAAAGACTGATGAATATAAACTTTGTGAGATCTAGAACTACAATTTTCTCACTCAATCGATAACTATTAGAACCCTAGACTATGATACGAGTATATCTTGGACGGATGTTATAAATCTCTTGCAAAATACATTAAGTTAGGGAAATAAACTGGAATTCTCAGTACCATTATCGTTATGCAATTTTAGTAATAAGACCCGATGTAAATTAATTACTGGTAATCATTTTCCTTAGTATACCTACTTGAATGATAATATTTTATGACACTTTATAATTCATGCTTGACAACCAAACTGACACAATGAAAGTTAACTTTTGAATTGTAACTGTAACTTCCATAGATTATATCATTACTTATCATGAAATATTTCAAATGATATGATAGGATTAGGAATATATTGATTATATGAATGTATCCGCAGGAACCAAAGAAGGTACATGTAACAACATGCTAAAATGGTATTAAGCGTTAATAAGACTCACAATTAAAAAAAAATACACAAAATTACATAAATCATGTATTCTATTACCATACAAAGAAAAACCAAAGTACACTACGAATAACATGTATACGTCACCTAATTGTTATTTAATATGCATAATTTGAGTAATGAAGCGTGTTTTTCGAACAATTGTCTGTCACGTCACGCAAGGGGTCGTTGCCCCCGCTATCAGCGTGGCGATAACGATAAACACGGAAAAATCCTTTTAGTGATAAACGCACGAACCGCGCTAAGTGTTTGTACACTTCATACCACTGAAATTATTCGATTGGCTTTCATTGGCTTGCAATTTGAACATTTACAATAATTGGAACATTGTTTAACTATGATTAAAATAATTACTTTAATTTACCTATTTGATTGGTTGGCCTGCTATATGGGTTCAGCTGATCTTCTCGTTTTATTTCAGCTATTAGGAAAATTATAATTTGAAGCGTTTAGTTCTAAAGTAATTATGTTCCATGTAACATAATTTGTAAAAAGTATCGCGACACAGATGTATGTTTATTAAAATCCTTTCGAAACCAATTAAATAAATTATAAGTGCCGCGAATTCCCTTTCATAAATTATCATGAAGAGAAATAACCTCATGTTTGCTCACAACCAGCTGATAATGAACAGGCGACCTTATTTGTGGTGTCAATGAGGTCAGTGAGGTCGAATGTGATTTTAACGATATCTTGACTAATAATGTTGGTATGAAGTCATTGAATTGTTCTAAAAATATGATTATATCACTGATATAAGTTGTACGATTTATTGGGATTTGTATAAAGTTTATTTAAACCCATGGATGACTTATAGATACGTTAATGATGTCAATAATATTGCTATGAATTTAAATTCAGGATTGTTCTAATAAACTTTTTGTTGGCGTGTGCTTATTTGTAAAATATTTATAAAAATGTTAAGTCCTAATGTTTTGCAGTTTTATATTTTGAACCTACATATTATTTTGCCATATAGATGTTTTAGAAAACGAAGATGGTGTTTTTTTTAATTAAAAAAAATAATTATTTTCATGTTTACTCACAATCGGCTGATAAACAATGAACAGGCGACCTTATTTGTGGTGTCAATGAGGTCAGTGAGGTCGAATGTGATTTTAACGATATCTTCACTAATAATGGTGTGAAGTCATTGAATTGTTTTAAAAATATGATTACATCTGTAACAGATAGACAAATATAACTAATTTACTTTAATCGGATTTGTACAAAATTGCTTTAAATCGAAGGCAATACTTAGGTAAGTACTTAAGATAACTAACTTAAGAACAATATTAAAGCAACTCGTTTTCCTACAAAAGATATAGTAGAAGCTGTCCTATGTCCAAATAACTGTAAATACGTAATGTGTGCCATTTTTGCACGTTTTGATATTTTAGACATACCTATGTGACATACGGTTTTGCCGTCTCATATCCATTTCAGACATACATTTAAGCAATTATTTCACATGTAAACCAAGAAGTTTTTCTTCATTAAAATACATTATTTTATTGTCTAATAAAACGAGCAGTATAATTATAAAACATTCACATACTGATCAAAGACTACTGAATCCAATCTATATTCAACATTAATATCCACAATAATGAAGCCTGTCGCCACAATCTGTCGCATTGCATTATGTAGTCGTACGTCATGGAAGTAATTAATTTCCGAAAGCCGGCATTTGAATGCTGTCTGTGCTATTAATAAATCCACTGTTTCTGGAACTGTCTCCAGGCTCGAATGAAAGCCTTGCTTAAATTAATGGTGTGAAATCTCAGTGCTTTTTTCCTTTTAATGGAAATTACATTTACACTCCGTCATATTTCTCTTTTTAAAGTAATATTTACTTAAAATACAGAAAAGTTTATACATTAACTGTATTTGAAATAAACTATACATTTTTCATACAGAATGAAATATAGTGACGGTATGCAAATGTGATCTCCATTTCTACAGACATAAAATTAAAAGTAATTAATGAGTTTTACCTTTTACCGCTATATTTTATTATTTTGTAAGTATTAGTAACTCTTGTGCTTAACTTAAATTTAATAGTGAATACTTCTTTACATTATTTCTTTTTGACGAATTGAATTTACGACTGAATATTGAATTTTTATTAATCGATAAGTGTGTATATTATTGTTCATGAAACTAACTGAACGAGTATATGAATAAATAGCATTGCAAAGCGTTTTTCCAATGATAAAAGTACAAAATAAAATAAAAACATAGGAGCACGATATTCGATCATTCAGCACCAAGGTTGTGTTTTTCACGATTCTATTATATTTCAGGGACATCGCAGAACTATACAACTAATTAACGTGTAAACCACTTATTCCCTAAGGCCGTGACTGAAGGCTGTTAGGAAATGGACTATTGTAGTTCTTTGTTAGAAGTATGTGGGCCACGCATTGAATATGAGATTACTGCTCAGCCCCCCGCGGTTACGCAAATGTGTTGGCTTTACCAACGACGAGAAACGATATTGGGTGGCTTTATTTTAGTTGAAATTTTGAAAAACGTACCAATGTTTGAAATACCAAAACTTATTTTGAAAACGGTGTATAGTATATGTTATGTATACGTAGTTTAATGGTAGGAAAAAACCGTACTAATAATAATGGTACATAGTTTTTTATGTAAGAGAAGTATAATAAATAGAGATTCAAGAAGTCACTGCCACCCATCGGAATTTACGTGAGGCAGGACCACTAATTAAGCATGATCTCATATGAGTTTGCGTATGGGAAGACTAGGATGGAATGCCGAATCTTTAAGAAATAATGGCATGTATTTGTTTGTTGTTGAAACGTTATTAACTTATTACTATCGTTGACTAATCACGCTCCTTATTCATGTACGCAACTCTGTTGGAGAAGAAATAAATGTTGCCGTAGTGCGAATTACTTTTTTTTTATTATAGTTTTAATTGAAGCGAAGTTTTTTGTCGCTTTCTCGCCGATAGTGAGGAACGTAAGTAACAAAGTAACACACGTTATACATATTATGTTATCTGAAGTAGGTCGTGTAACGCAATGTTTCAGCAAGACGTGTTTGAGCAGTTGCATTCGTTATGTAGTGGCCATTTACTTAGATAACTTTAAGAGTGTTTAACCGTATTCTTTGCTACGAACGATATACGATACGATACTTAGATACTACGAAAATGAGATGTTATATCGTACTATAGGTATATATATCTATATAGTATGATATTGAAAGGGTGTTTATGAATTAAAGGGTAATTAATATAATAAAATATAATTGACTTGTAAATTTAATGCTTAATTTAGTATTGATTAGTTTCTAAGTGGACCAATGGAAAAACAAGGTACAGTAAGTTGTTAAGTTACTTAAAGTACATAAAGTACTACTTAAGTACTTAAAGTACTACCTACCTACCAAATCAGGTATCAAACTTAAAAAAAATGATAATTAATAATTAGCAGTAATACCAAGTACCTAATTGGTACTGGATTATCGATTTTATGAGAAGTATGATGAATTCCAAGATTATATATTTGTGGTATTTCCTTAATTAATTAAACACGATTAATCACTAATTACAGCTTATTATTGTTTTGGTATTTACACGTCAGAAATAGAAACTTTGTTCTGTTGTATATCGTAAATATTTACAATAGTTGTTTGGTTTTACAGTAATGTTATGGTTATTGGTGTTATTTCCGTTTTGGCTATTTATATACGTCGCCGACATCCTGCCTAAACTTATGTATGTATCTAAGTTATTGTGGTTATTTCCTATACATCAAAGTGTCATTAACCTGTCGGCCGTGCCGTTTTATGCTACACATTATTTTCAACACTATAAATTACTTTCAATACAAAATTGCGTTAGTACGATATTTTGAACTTTACGTTATTTTGAAGCGCTTTTATATTTTAAGGACTGGCTACAGAATTATTTTGTTTACGTTACATATAAAGATTTCCCGGCGGGAGATCCCCAAGTTAAACAAACTCCAAGATGCTATTCTAACCTAATCACTCCCTACATATGTAGGTAAATAAAAAAAATGTCGTAAACTTTCCGCTACTTAATTAACTTAATTTAAAGTGAAATAAAAAAATAAAAAATATATAATGTACCCATTTTCCTTTTCGGTTGTTAAGTATCCTTCTTTTATATCACTTAAGCTAAAAAAATCAAACAAACAGTAACTCACCTATTTTTCCATTCGGACTATAGGGTCCGTAGCTGCCGGAGGACAGCGGGGACGAGTAGCCATTATTCGGCTGGGGCTGGGTAGTGGCCGCCCCGGGGGACGGGGAGCCGCCGCCGCCTGCCATCCAGTCCCGCACGTGGCCGTTCACCGGGTGCCCGTTGTGGCTGACCCCCGGCTCCGCCTTCACCTGGTTCGGCAGCCCACGGTACGCCACCTCGTGTTTCAGGTCCATGCCGCTGCTACCGCATGCTGTTCCGCCGCCCCCGCCGCCCGCGCTCCACACTTCTGGAACAATTATGGTTTGTTAATTATCATAAATATTAGGTAAGTAGGTACGTGAATAGAGAACGTGGAGCTCATATGGGACGTAAGTTGTCTACAGAGTCAAGCAACGTTATGACACATCTTTGGGTGATGATCAATGACCACAGAATGTTTAGTTTAATTAGATTGCATGCTTAAAACTTATTTCAATAAGTTATTTTTCACGATCTAATGCTATTAACTTATTTTCGTAGCATCAGCAGGTATACAGTAGTTGTTTTCTATAGCATAATGTCGACTACAAAATATTTGACAATCGACATATCAATAAGAAGTAATTTAACATGAGAATGAAAACGGTAATTGTAAGAAAAAAGAAATACTCAGCAATAAGGTAGGTAAGGAAGGACGGCGCCTGATGGATATTGCAACATTGGAGAAGACGCCAATGCAACGTTAGCTTTGAAAAGAGCTCCTTTTACACGTTTTATAATTATCTTTGTTTTATTCTGAGTTCATGCAAAATTTAAAGAGAAACAAACATCGTAGACGTAAACACAAATTAAGTATTAATTAAACTGACGAAGGCCACAGTTAATCACGATTTCATCTCGAAAGTTGCGACGTGACCCGAGAAACCCGAGATGTTACACGTTCACCCAAATAACACCTTGAAATACGTTTCACTGACTAATTATAATTTATTTTTGTATAATAAACTTGGAAAATAAACATGTTTTCAGTATTTAATACGCGGCCGTATGTCGGCCAGGCGTAGTCACCGTAGAGGACAAGCTTATGGAATAAGATCCAATTGAAAAGGTGGTAGAAATTTTCGATACTGTTTTCCTACTACTTTTATAAGAAGTACCACACATACCTAAACAAGTAACATTTAAGATTTAATGTATAGTATGTTGTTAAGTAACACTTAAACTACTTAAAGTTGGTAGAATTGCTTGTAAATCATGTCTATTTCTACGAATAATTGTATTGTCAAGCACTGCTGTATTCTGCTTTGAAAAGTATGGTAAGAAAGAAATACCCGAGGCATTCCAGCTTAGTTTTCAGGGATAGCAACGTATCCGTGGCCAACCTCGGGTGGAACTATTAATCTTGTCTTTGGTACATATAACATTCTATTCCGCATTACAAAAATAAATGCGTCTGTATGGTTACCTTGTAACTAAATTTATCAGATAAAGAGAAATCTATTTTAAATATCGTGGACATATTATGCGAATAGGTTTGTTTCTACGCGCATCGTCGCATATTATAATTTTTAAGTTTAAATATGTTCTACTATATAATTTTTGCTTATTAAAAAAATATTCTATTATTCTATTAAATGACAAGGTAACTCTACCGTACATTTTAATCATATTAATAAGGTTTCTTTTACATCGTTAAATATGAATGCAATAAAAAACCGTTTCATGTAATTTAATTCTGTTTTCTTTTTATTAAAACTGTGTTGAAATATTTGGTTCTAAAAGACATAGGAAAATAAGGTTTAAAACTTGCGGGCTTTATACATTTTAGGTTCATGTTCACTTGTTTCTATAGCATCGTTAATAATGGCGGCTAGTTTTACATAAACGTATAAAGAACCATTTGATCCTGTTGTCGCGGGGCTTCATCCAGTTATCTATTCTTTGTCATTGCACTTTGTTGCTACTTAGCATTCGTGATATAATTAATCGTAAGTTGACAACATAACATAAGAGGCAGTAAAACTGGTTTTGACATTCAACAAAAGTTAAATACAACAAGCAGCTGAAAGAAATGTCATATTTATTTCATTGTCTAAAGATGTTAAGATACATTTTTATTTAATACATTAATTAATTATGACTTACATTTCGTTTACCTCATTAATAATAACGTTTATTACGAAATTATACAACACGAAATAAAACAAATGTTATCCATTTAACACAACACAGGAACGAAGAAATTAACCTTTTGTGTGATCTTGTCTTACACATTTTTAGTCCATACACGACAGCTCCGGCAATAATTTTAGCGTTCTTACTTCTTTTGTACCATTAACCACGCAATATTTCAATTAGTTTTATGTGGGTTTCAGGACGAAGATATCTTGTACCTTTATTCAAGACATTTGCGGTCGTAAAGAGCAGTCCGCTAGGATTAAAAGGATATAGGGTACGCCAGGGCTCAGTAATTGGCCCCATATTGTTTGTACTTATTTCCTAAATCTTATGTTTAGTATTGCAGTGACACAATTAATATATCCGTATGTTTTTGTTATTCAAAAGTTATATGCATTTTGCAATTTAAACATTTATATTTCCTCTCATTCAAGTTTACAACTTTCCTTTTTAATTGTTTTACTTTTTTGTTAATATTTTGATAATGTTTTACTTTTTCTGTGTATTTATTGTGACTTATGTATTTGTATGATGCCATAAAGAGTACTTTATGGGATTATTAAATTTCATGGAGACGAGATCTGTAAATTCAAATCATATTTTAACTTTTAATAGCAGATGTAAAGGCGATACGTGTAAAAAGTTTACGATCATCTCTATGGTCGCGTATAAGGTAATATTAAATGATAAAATGTAACACGTAAAGATTTCGTGAGATACGCTTAAATGTAAATTCAGCATTTATTTCTGAAGCATTTATTAAAGGTTTATTACACAATATCGTTGAATTAAAAGTCCTTGCACTGAAGGTTGAAACACTTGTGTACGAACTCGTATCGTAGAGAAATCAAATCTTAAATCTCTACCTTATAAAGTACAAGGTTGTTAAACATTATACGAAACCGACGTGCATTTTATTTCAGTGGAGGTACCAACGTAGGGCACCATATACATACGACACGACGTTGCGTCGTGACACGACCACATGTAATGAAACGATGTCGAGTCGCAGAAATCTACCACGCGCTGTTAAAAAATCATGACACAATATCGTATCATGGTACAATTCGCTGTAAGACATCGTGTCGTAATATCTGCTAATGCGATCACGATTGTTATATTTTGTCGATGTAGTTTCCATTCTCGTCCTACTCTTGGGCACGGGTCTTCTCTGAAAGTAATTGGGTTTAAAACCAACCCTACTGCGCTGGGCTGATACGAATATGTCTTTTCATTATGTTTGCTTCTTCATTATAGAAAATATTTCTTTTTTCGATGCATTTAAATTTGAAAAACTCCGAAACTTGCCGAGCGTTAAAACATAAGATCCCGGTTGACAGACAGACCTTAAACTAAACGGACATCACTGTTTTTTTATAAATAAATTAATGAACTAAGAGTTTCTACGATACGACATGACATCTTAACATGCTACAACGACGTCGTATCGTATGCACGTGTCAACCGCGCATCTATTTGCTGTCGAGTGTTTGCATTGTCGTGTGTATTTTGAAATCTTTGTCCGACTCGTTTTATAGCTGAATCGTAAATAACGGTAACAAAGTGACTATTCCATTGCAACAGAAACGTTTTCTCACTATTTTCTAAACTAGATTTGTTTTGTTCCGCGCATTTCTTCAAATCGAGAAAATGCAGGGTTAGTTTCATTTATTACAGCAATAAAGTTACAAAGAGAGCGCAGTTCAAAATAATCAGATTGCATTCCAGTAAAAATAAAGTGTTTTATTACTTGGTATATTATTATTGTTTGATTTTTTGTATATCGAAAAGTAAATTAATGACTTTTAATGGCTCATTTTATGGTTATGTTGAAAAACGGTAGAAATTTAATTTTCACATTTTATAAACTTTTCAAAAACACCTGCTAAATATCCTGTTACTGGCCAAATAGCGATACAGATAGTACTCGTCGTATATGGTTTTAATAAAAAAAATATTGGTTCCATTTTTTTATAATTACAAAATTGATATAAATATTACCATTTTTCAATTAAGTAATTAAAGTATATTTTGTTGATAATTAAATAATTATTTAATAAAAAAAATATCTAACAAACTTTATTCCAAAAAATATCCCACAAACCAGTTATTTGTTTGGTTAACAAATATTTCATAAAATAAGTAAAGTGTTAACTTCCGCCAGTAATCCACGGTCAGTTAATCAGTTAACGTGGGAACGAGGTTAGTTAACGATGGTTAATGTTTAGCGTAAACCCACGACTACTATCTCTACAAACGTTAGTACTTTCACCGGCTATGTGAGACTGATCTTTGTTTTCGTGGTTTAACCTCGAAACTGATACCGTAATTTACTTGAGAGAAACTGTACAATAAATAAAATATTTATAAAAACAACCGCGACAATGCTATAAATAAAATATGTTTTTGGTAATCTTAAAGAAGAAGAAAGCTTAAAAGATTAAATATGATTTGTGAAATATTCCTACTAATATGTTAAATTAAAACCGGGGTCTATGTCGGATAAAAATAGACCGTATTATACAATTATCTGGCGATATTTTACAAACCGTAAAGACAAAATTATATTCCAGAAATTTTAAACTACCTTATCTTGTTCGCTTTCCCCCAATATATAGCATTCAGCGAAATAAATAAAAGATAACAAAAACATTAAACGTAGAAAGATTCACCTTGTTGCAGAAAAATTGTGACACCGACATTTTACGGTGCGAAATAAAAATACTTTTATACAAAATAATAAACATTCTGGGATGCAGCCACATGCTGATATTTTGTGCCATATCGTTATTTCTTTTTTAGAGTGTCTGTTACAATATTTAAGTATTTCTAATTTAATCACAGATGCGTTGCTATACCTGATACATCTACTTGTACCAGGGTAGTTGCGACCGCGGCAGTATTAATCCCAAGTTTATGTTTGTCATACAGCAGATATGTAAATCGTCAGTGTTTTGCTTTGAAGGATATAAAAAGGCAGATAAAATACTATATACAGAAAGGAGCAGCATTTTTCGGCCACAAATGTCTATGAGCGGTAGTGACAGGTTGGCATGCTATTAGAAAAGAATCTAACTCTTGAACTACAGATGTTATCATATCTTTATTCTACAACACAATAGCACTAAATGTCTCCTATAAGGCTGGATTGTGTGGCTGTGATACGGTCTTTGTTTTCCGTTTTGCGGTATATACAATAAAATTCCCTACTCTAACAATTTTACGACTAGCCATAAAAT
>DWPV01001916.1:0-18786 GCA_018251915.1 Urbanus proteus proteus
TAGAATCTACGTTTAGTTTTAATTATTGTTCATTTATTTTAATATATTTTAACATTTCATTATAGAACTGAACCCAAAAATATTAATAAATTAATTAAAATAGCACACTTGTATACTTACTTGCTTTTCTTCACTTTATTTTTATGATCTCAAGTCATAATCAATTGGATGCCCTACAAATACATTCTACAGTTTACGCGTTACAAATACAGCTACAGATTGCGCCCCGAAAACATACGTTTAATAATTTAATAAACCAAACTGCTCATTGAAACATAAAAATAATGACGCATCTTACTTAGGCAGTGCTAATTAGTACGTTGAAGAGTAGCGAAGGGTTCGCTATGTTTTAATGTCGATAAAAATTAGGCTTAATAATTCTCAATCGAGTAAAATGTCCTTAATCAAATAATCAATGTAGTGAACCTATCCACTATAAATATTTTTATCCATATCCTTACCTTTGGGCGTCCGGCGACAAATTTATTACTATCGAGTTCACGCTTCACCGCGCCACCACGTAACCGTCAGGTATGATTTAGCTCTAGACTTGGACACTAAATTAAATCTAATTTACTGTGGCTTCTGATTTCCACACCCCGGAATGAAGTCAGATGAAAAGTTTTATATCTTTTGGCCCATTATTGTTAGTACTACTACTGTTGAGTTGGATTTTTTAGGATTCTTTTTTTTTGTGACTTTGGAAAGTATGGATAAAGACTACGGTCGACTGGTGTAATGAGATATTAAAATTTAATTAGGATTAAGTTTAATAACTCGATATTCTATTCCACGTCCTGTAAAAATAATTTCCCTGAAAAGTCAATACAGAGACAACAATAAATCTATAAATAAGACTTAGCAAGAGATTAGATACTACGTTTATCACTAAAAACGAGATTTTGTGGTTTGCTATATCGAATAATCAGACAACTTACAAAGTTCTAATAAAATCGTAGACAAACAAGTTCAATTTCCATGCATCTAAGTAAAAACAAATTTAAAAAGTTTAGATAGTTTTGTCGATAAACTCACAGACAAGTAAATCTTCGCAGGGCGTCCAAAGACAAATTTATAATCATTGAATTCTCGCTTGACTAGGCCCGTCGCCGGCCAGGTATGATTCAGGCGCAGACAAGGCACTAAATTAAAACCTAACTCACTGTGAACTGTTGCAGGAACTTTCCTTATTAGGATGCGTTGGGATGGAAACCAAAAGATTTTAGAATTTGTGAGGTCGTTGTTGTTCTATGTTCTGTAATGGTTGTTGGTGTTTTATAATAGACAGCTAGATAAAATAAATATTAGACCTCATCAGCTCTTTGGAAACTTTTCAGATTGTTTGTATAAAGTATCGTGATAAATCACGATGGTTAAATGCGTATAAACTTTGAATACCATAAAGAAAATTATGACAAAATCTTTGTAGTAATAGTTTTGTTGTTTCTGTGAGGTTTGTTTGTTAATAATTAACATTTAATTGCTAATATGTCCAAATAACTTTGATGATTCTGAATTGTAGGAAACGGGGGTTTAATGTTTAATTTCTACGAAATAGTGTATCATTTTATAAATATTACATATTCGATTATATCTTAATTGTTAAATTTTAAATTAAAACGAATCGACACATTTTGAACCCATTTTTTCCTACAATAACAAAATTTTGATAGTAAACAAAAACAAAAATAAAAACTATATTAATTAACATAAATTTGCAACCATCCTTCAGCATATAAACGAAAACAGTATCGAGCACGTCTCCCCGTACTCAGAACATTTAATTTCGCCCACGCAAATAGAATAGATAGCTTAGCCAAGTTGGGCCAATAGCCGCAGCCAATAAAAGTTTTTCGATTAGCACCTGCCGCGCCTGCAACCACTACCCGCTTCGTTCATTACAACTAACTTTTAGATGTTACTGGCTGTGTGGGAAATACGACATTTTGTGAAATGTCTATGAAATAAATAACTATAACATTGCTATAAGATATGCACTAAGAGACAATCTCCGTGACGGAGCGGTTACCATACCGGTCTGACGCGCAGTGGGTCCCGAGTTCGATTCCCGGCTAGACAGATATCTGAATGACGAGTTTAGATCTCTGTTTTGGGTCTGGGTGTTTGTGTATTCGTCTTCGTATATCCATGGCACGACACAGGAGAAAATCCTACTGTGGGGGGTGTACAAAATGTCTGTCCCTTTTTTACTAAATGTCAAAAATGTGGATAAAATCAAAGATACTATGATAATTTAATCACGTCTTGGACTATAATAATGAAAATACAATGATTCTTGTAGCATGTTAATTTTTTATACATTTTCTGTTACAAATCAGTAATTCTGCAGTATCCTTAAAAACTTAATCACGTAAATGCATATATTATTTGATCCTTATTAAAATACTTTATGAGTTTGTAATAAGTAGTATAATAATTTTCTAGGAAGTATTATATAAACATAGGTAGTACTAGTACTTGGTAGTATAGGGAGGTAGAACGTCTGATTTTGTTTTGACTACTTTAAATGTAAAATGGATTGGAGTGTTACAGGTATTAACATGCAAGGCGGAGACCTGCTTACGAGCTGGTCGTCTGGACTGCTAAGGAGGCTCTAATTTGTTTCCGAGCAAATAAGGACGTTTTTACTGCAAGACGATATTAAAACCTCGGGGGCTTATGCGAACGGTAAGGTTTTGATATGTATGTGTGTATAATTTGTGTGATATTTTTGATGTTGAGTGATGTGTTACGATATAGGTATTATTTAATGTAACTTGTAATAACCTTTCTGACATTGGTTATTTTATTTGTAATATGAAATTTTGTATATTTTAGGGATTAGCTGGAAGTTTCGTATTTAATACAGTACTTAGTTTAGGATAACTAAAAATTTAGCATTTAGCATTTGTTCTAAAACTATTTTAATTACTTTCGTGACCATTAACCATTATTTGTCCACAAGATGCTAAGAAAGCCTTAGATCATAGTCCACCACGCTGGCAAGTGAAGATTAGTTGCTTGCATATAACTTTGAACATGATAAAAAAAACGCTTCTTTAACTTCCTCGGGTCGTTTTGCGGCTAATACAAGTACAGAGAGATTTATATCTCAAGTGACTTTTTTGGCAAACTTTTAGGATACCGACTAAAAATCTAATCACTATAGTTTTAAAAATCTAATCTATATACCCTGTAGATTTAAACAAATGAGCAAATAGTTTTCCAATCTAGCATAGCGCTCAAATCACAGGGCGGTAAATCCAATACACCCACTATCATTAACTAGCAGACGCTTAACCCGCCGCGGAGTCAATAGTTCAATATTTACGAGTCCGGGGTCGGATACACCCCTAGTGTTGTGCTACTATCGATGCGACGTTTTAATTACACTGTAATGGTCACTACACTATCTACAATTTGTATTGTTTAGTAGAATAACTTAGAAAAGATAACAATTAAGAAAAGCGACCGGTATGCAATACATTGTGCGATAAAGTATGCAAAAACATTTCTTGAAAATTAAAAAGGAATTCAAAAGTATTAATTGCAAGTACAAAAAAAAGTTTTTAATGATTTTTACAGTTTACCTTCAACAAACTGCAGTTTCAGTTCAATGTATAGATATTGTTATAAGCATTTACACTTTGTGAGATTGTATGGAAATAGTATACAACAATATTAAAAGTTAATAAAAAAAATAATTTAACCCAACATGCCATTTGTAATGAAATTCTTGTTTGTTAATTAACTTGAAGTGGGTAATTGGGTAAGTACAGCCTTCATTGCATGTGATATAATGGATATTAATATGCAGGAGTTTCTGTCAATAGATTCATAAATAAATCCATCGTTGTAATGAAATTTGACAATTGAAATAAATTATAATGAAATAATAATAAAATCATCTATTTTATGTGTGTTCGGTGAATTTAATTGCATTTTATGGAATTTCATTCGTTAATTGGGAAAGTTTAAAATATTTAAAGGTGACCTTTATTTGATGGAGGGACACACCAGCAGTACATTTCCAAGCTATAAAAATTAATGGTGTTCACGTTGCAGTGTTCAAGATTGAGAGGTGTATCACTAGTCACTCGTATACGTATGAGTTGTAATTTTGTGTTTAGGAAAAATGTTTCTCTTTCAGTCTCCATCTTACTGTTTAGCAAATGTATTATACTATTTCAATAAAATTAAAACAGTTTTGCTTACAAATTATTTCTTATTACTATTTAATAAAACATCACATTTCTTGCTTAAGCTTTAAGCTTGAATCGTTGGCTATTAAACACTCAACATTAATTAACAGGTCCCATAAATTCGATATCCACAAACATTTATGAGGTCGCATCACTAGCGACCTCTGACTCTTGAAGATTTATGCTTTAGACAAGTGCCCTCGGTCAGGTGCGTTGATTTACGGCAACATCTGATCATGTGGGGTCGTAGAGACCTGACACCGTATTTACCGGGTTATACTCGTATTTATCGAAGTGAACATTCGGAGAAAAGGTTTAGTATTGGGACTATTACATTTTTACTTGCAATTTGTATTATCTGATAGCCACAGTGTTAAGCGCTGCTGTTATGGTTTGAATGGTGTAGTAGCGCTTCTGTAGCCGACCTTAGATGGAACTCTGGTCTTCCCTGAAGTTGATCACAGAAATTCGTGGGCCACAGCAGTCATTCAACTTTAGATGGATAACCTACTTGATTGCTACCTACTCTATTATTGACAAAAGTCAATAAAGACTAGGTTACCTGTCAACTAAAGTTATTACAAGCGTCAAACCCCGTGACTTCGGGACGAGCTTCTAAAATATAATATCTGTTCTTTATTCAAATTTAAGTCCTCGTTTACAACGTTTACGTCGAGTCGATTAACTTTGCTCTCGTTCCCCTTTTTCTATCCAGTTACGTCGTAATTTTTATTTTCCACAATTCGTCACGTCTTGCGTCTCGCCGTCACGTCGCGTGACAGGTGACGCTTGTCGCGTGCCTGCAAATTAATAAATTGCGTTTTCCCGGTTACGACACTTTGCTCAGGAAGTCAAGGTAAACGGTTTTAAATAGAAAATTTTTCGGCTGTTTCTTTCCTTTTTTCATACCAGTTTACATAATGGATCGGTTGTATCTTGTATAGGTGTTTAAAATGTTTTGTTTATTTATTCGGGTAAAATGTATGTATCTACATTTTCAACTTAAATGCATGATGAATGTTGTGTGTTTACTGATACTTTCTGTTATTGTACTTAAATAAAATAATATACCTATAATTAAGTAAAACATATATAACATATTTATAGAAACTTAACTAACAGCAAAGCAGAAAAAGTGTACAAGTTCTGTTATTTTGTAAATAGGTTTTGGCAGTCGTATCCTCAGTTCTCTTACAATAAAGGCTCCACAGCGAGTCGTTGACAATATTATGCAGGTGTTAGCAATTGCCTCACGTTTTCGTCGGCGATAATTAGATGAACCTCATCAGAGCGCCCTCCTTGTGGACTAATACGGTTATTGCGGCACTCTTTGCAGCTTTTGCATGAATACACCCATACGTATTCTTATACGTATTCTATAAGGTCCCAGGGTTAATTAGGGTGGATTCGGGGAAATCGAATCAGTGACAATCGTTTTCGATTCTTCTTGCTTTTATCTTCTTGTTTGATTGTAAAGTGTGTGATTAATAAATGTTTGTAATTATCTATAGTACTTAGTCATTTTATTTATCTCAGCTTTTTTATCTTTTTAGTAAGGTTAGTTATTGCGAAAATGTCAAATGTTTTGAATTTAGGGTATTACAAATTTAACTTATTTTAAAAAGTTATTGAATTTCGACAAAAGTTACATTGAAGTCTTTAAACTACCTATATTGTCCCTAAATTTTATTTTCAGACGGCATATTGTGCTTATCAAAACAAAAAAAACGATTAGTTAGCAAACAAAACGTCCTTTAACAAATCTAATTTTTATTCCCAACTATTTGCGTACAACACAAAAACGTAAAACAATTAGGCAGCGCTAACAAAACCGCCGTCACGTCGCGCCGACACGTGTCGTGTCACGTCACGTCAGGTAACGCGGCAATTTTTCACATGGCAACATTTAAATTAAATTCCGCCGCCACTCGCGCTTGCCACCGCTTAATTTGGGCAATTTCAGATAAAACGCTTATCTTACTTACGCCACTTTGGTATGGGGCCGCTTTTGAATGCGTTTAGTATTCTTGGCAATGTTGTTTAGTTGTGTACCTTTTGCGTTTGAAGTAACTAAGATCTTGATTTATCAAAGAGAGAGTAAATTTTTATTGAGAGTAATTGATAGTTTTAATTAAAATGAACGATATTTAACAATACTTCTTTAATTGTTTTTAAAGGTTGTGAAGGTAAGTATATTATGAAGACAAAATTGACAGATAACTTAGAGTCGTTTAGCCTGCTTATTATATTTGGAGTAGATAATGCTGAACTGATGCAGAGGATTGAATAGAAAACTTTACAGGTTTTCTACCTACTGTCTAGACTGTCAACATTTCTAGACTGTCTAGAACAACAGTTCTAGACTGTCAACATTTTATGACATAGAGTAGCGGTGTTTTATGGCTTAGATCCCAGTAGTAGGACAGTAGGTAATAAGTTACCAACAATGCACTACTTACTGTAGTCGATACCGATTAGTTAATACAAAATCATAAAAATTCCAAGTAAAATAACCTCTAAAATATTCAGAAATTCAGTACAAAAAATACCTATTTCTCTAATGATCCAATCTAATAATGCCGACATAAATATATCAGTCTGTCGGCTGTTTGTTATAAACTTTTCTGAGGGATACGCACTATTCTACGTAAATATTGTATTTATTCGAGGTGGTGTTTACCGAGCTAAGTAATGAGTGCTGGTGAACTTTGTTTTAATATTGTATTGTTTTGTTTAATTTCAGCTGATGAGGGCAAGTTCTTATTTTTTTTGCTTCCTTTTGAGAAAAACAAAACGTTTACTAATGTGATTGTTAAGGTATATCATTACTATCTTGTGTTAGCCTGTTTGTATGTAGCCTTTCCGTAGTTAGACTTCTGCAGCAATTTAAACGTAAACGTGAGGACTTTAGCTCAATTGCTACTAGATTACTTTTATACTGATTTTTGTACCGTTACAGCGGCTTTATTAACTATATTCTTTAGATTGTGCGTGTTAAAGCAGAAATGTTTATATGATAAACTTTTACTATATCCGTCAGAACGTGCATCGGGGTTACTTACAATGATTTATGAGCATCTGTGCATACTTACTATCAGATATATTTCACCGTACTTACTAGCGTAACTATAGGTTGTAATTAACTATGCCTCTTAAAACTGTATTTCTCTGATATTTGATCAGGCTTACTTGGTTACTGTGTCATTAGTTTAACTGCACGGCGCAAGATATCCCGTATCAGTATCTGCATTGCGAAGTCTACCTCGTCTGCATATGATTGCAGGTCGCTGGCACCGTTCCCACGCCTGATAGGTGCTACTGCCTGTCTTGGGTAGTTTCACGTGAATAAACAAATTGTACTCTGATTTTTTTGTAGAGCTTACAGCTTGTCTCAAACAGCCTTGAGTATTCTTAGGTGAAATTTGTAAGTATGTCTATTCTACACTATGTTTATTGTACAGTTTCTAGTGTCTATTTGTTTCGTTTATTTTCCTCGTGAATATTGTTATGGCTGTTTGAACTTCAATTAATATATTCAAGGCAAGAGCAGCGCATTTTAATACCTTCGTATACAGCTAAACTGTGGCCTCATCTATTATAGATATTTTTCGTAATAATTACTTAAGTACCTATTTCATCGTATTTTTAAAACTAGCTGATTTTTGGTAACATCTTTTTCCTATAAAGTCTCTGCTTAAGCTATTAAATAAAGGAAGTAATAAACTTTATCAGCACATACAAACTCCAATTTATGTTTGGTATTGGAATGAACTGTTATATGATTTTAACGCCACCTAAACTAGTTTTTATCTATAATACAAACAGTATGTGACTTGCATTCCAAACTTCACAATATATTCCATTAAATTCTATACACTAAACGTAATTTGGCAAGTCTCAAAGTATTTGCTATTATTCGTACAGTACCTGTAGCGATGTCCTGCCAAATGGGGGGAGCTTGCCAAATTAGATCATAAAGGTTAATTCGCCGGCAGGGATGTGCGGTTAACGGGTCTAGTTTGTAATGGATTATTATAGATAACGTTCGTTTTTATAAATACGTATCTACTGTAAAAGTATGGTTTATGATATACTATTATTTACTGTCGAGTTTTCGTGGTTCAACTTGGTGATATCATGACAAAAGTGTGATAAAGATTGTAGGTACTCAGGAAGGATTGTAGGCTGCTCATTTTTAAATTCATTGTAATAACTGCGTCTACTTTTAGTCCATAAAGTAGATTAACTTGATTTGATCTATAATATGAGTTTTATGTGGCTGTGTTCGGACTTTACAGACGAAGTATGATATTAGCACGAAGAGTCCAGTCATCAGAGGTCAGCCCTACGAAGGCTCTTACCACCTTAAACATTTAGAACTCAGTTACTTATAGATAATTCAAGATATATTAAAGATGGTAGATCGTAGAAAGTATATCACTGTTATGCTATTCCAAGCAGTACCTATCATTAAATTAGTGTAACAGAAAAAGTGGCGCGCAGCAGCAAGCAGAATCGATATACTCCGTGTATAGTTTTAAGAAGGGAAAACAGAATTTGAATTCTTTGTCTATCCTTATTAAATCAAACTAAATAGTGACCTATACCCTTGTGTGCCTAGGGCCTCTTAAGAAGTAAAGACGACGTTGTCTACTACCATAGAAAATACCTTCAAAATCTTGGCGCCACACAGTTTCTGAGCCGAATTTCTATCACGGAGGAGAATAGAAAGCGTAGTGTGGGGTGGGCGCAGTGACAGGTCACTTTGGCGGCGTTCCTAGCAGATAGGTGCGTTCCGCGAGTGGATGTTGGCCGGTCGCCTGAACCGTTGTAGCTTGGGAAGGGTACGTTTATAGAGATTTTTGTTTTCGGCTACGGTACTGGCAAACCGGTTTTACTTCTGGAGTCTAGGGAGCGCAATATACGTTTGCTTAGAGCCTCAACTTAAGAGATTGGTAGATAAGGCGTGGCTTAAACCTGTGAGCCTAAGTAGTAAAAAATCAACACTAAAAAGGATTACATTTAGATAATATTAATGAAGACATTAAGATAACAAGGTAAGCGTTAAAATACTATACTAAATATTAATTGGTATTGATATTTGCATCCTCGGTTACTAAAAAGGGGCATACATAGTTCGTACGACCGTTCAAGTGCATCTGTTCTGAGATTGACCTTAAAAAAGACTTAAGTCGGCATGTCTATAACCGCACCTACAGAATCGTTGAAATTATTTACTATTGAAATAGTACGGTGCGTCTTTTATTTCGGCTTTATTTATGTGCTGTGTGCTTTTGTGAGAGGCTTTTAAATTGCAAAGGAAATATGTTTAGTGCTTTGTGTTCCGTTTTAGTAGTACGCTTTGTACTTAGTAGTGATGTCTTTATGTAGTGGACAATCTCATTTTTAATCCATTAGAGTCCCACAGCTGGACATGGGACTCTTAGAATGGCAGTTTTAGGTCATGTTCCAGGTAAAAGATACCATGCTTGTTTAGAAGGCATGGTAGGAGGTGTTTGAATGGGGAAATAGCATTGGGGGAATCGTTTAGCTATGAGCTTGTTAGTGTAATAAACGGACGGACAGGCGGTTAGATGATATAACACTGACAGACAGATGTAGGGTAGCCCTGCTCTGGTGTTAGTTAAGGATGTAAAGGTTATTGGCCAACTATTGTCTAGGCAAATGTGGCAAAACCTTGTCATTTTTAAAATTTTTAGTAGCCTTAGAAACCTGTGACACTCTCAGCATATATTACATTGGTTAGCAGACGTTAGACGTTAAAACGATCGTTAGAAGAGCTTAACAAACCCTCCGAAACAATCATGTGTTTGTGCGATTTTGCTCTTGGCGGTCGCTCATCCAACTTCCGACTGGGGCCGTACATGTTAAGCACGCTTCGATGTCTGTAAACCAAAATATAATTGCGTAAAGTTAGACAAGTATATAAATAATCATTTATTTATCGTAGAAAAACCTCAAAATAATATTTATTTGGACGATACCAACTCGATAAAGTATAAACGCCATCAAAATATCAAAAGTCATACTTAAAATCAGTTACAATGGCACATCGGAAAACATCCTCCACTTGTTCAGAAGGTGTCGCGGGAACAAATATTCTCTCCTGTCCTATGCAAATGACTCCATATGTCCCGGGACACCATAAACTAACCGAAAATAAACTTTTACTTCATACTCTAAAGTCCATTTTAGCTTGATAGGAATTACTTGAGAGATCTTATCGTATAAGTTACGTTTTTATCTTTACTTTTATTCTGAGACCTAATACTTTGTTATAGGGTTGGTTTTGGTGTCTGAATGTTTTAGTCTCACGTGGGACCCAGAAGTGATGACCCTAATGCGGTGGCGTGTGAGTTATAGGGTTGTCACACCGCTACGGACCGTTTCCGCTTTTATTATGCTGGGTTATGTCTGAAAGTGAATGTAATGAAATTTTTAAGTTTTATTGAGTTAAAAACGGTTAGATTTTATTTTGTTAATACAAGTATACTCGTATTTCTTTTTAATACGTTAATATATGTTACCTTTGTATGTGCCACTGTTGGGCATGTATCTATCATTAAATTGCGTAAGGCTGAATAAATACTCCTCTAGGCCACTCCTATGCGACCTAGAACTCTGGGCCTAGACTATTAGTCTATATAGCACAAGGGTGGCAAATAACGGTCCGCGAGTCCCTTCCGCCCGTGGAAAATTCTAGAACTTCTTCCTACTGCTCGTTGATGATCTTAGAATCCCTTCTTCATAATCCTTTAATTCTTTATAACTTTTCATTTAAATTCTGTCGATATTCAGCCTTCAACCTACCTCAGTGGCCCGAAAGTATCTGAATAATGTTTTGTAATCAATAATTTCTAATAAATTATTCGGAAATAAGAAAAACGTAACGATTTTCGTTTTAGTTTTTCTTACGTTAGGAACCCAAACTGATGCAAAACACACTTATAGTGATGGTTATACCAACTAGAGGTATTTTTGTCATCTGACGGTATTCCTTTGATTTCTCTAGAAACGATATGAAGATGCCATACCGTATGTCATATCGTATGAAGATAATATAGTCAGAAAGTAACAAAATTTTCGCCGAACCCGAACCCATAACTCACAGGCGCGGGTCATCGCTATATACCCAAGTCCCGACACCTTGCCATTTCTGCCAACGGATTAGGAATTTTATTAAAATACTTTTAAAGGCTTTTATGTCACTTCATTTGTATGTGCTGAAATGTAAGATACAGGTTTGGTTTTCGTGAAAAAGTAAGTTTATTTAAGTTCTGCCATTTTAGTTAAATAAGGCGGACGTCATAAACTGGCTTTTAATGAATCCAAGCAAGTAAGATATTAATCAAATAGAAGAAGTTGATAAGCGAAAAATATTAACAAAATTAATAACTGAAAGCTAAAAACATTAATCCAATAGGTATGGCGAGCGATTTATAATTTTCATAGTAAATACTTGCCACAAGCGTTTTTAAGTCCCATTGCTGGGCACGGGTCTCTTCTCAAAAATGAAGTGTGTCTTGGAACATACTCCACCTTAGTAACTTTATGGGTGTATCTTCGCCGAATCCGAACCCATAACTCACAGGCGCGGGCCATCGCTTAAAATCCGAGTCCCAACACCTTGCTTCTTCTGCTAACGTGTCGGGATTTTAATATCACGGGAAAAACTCTATGGAATGGAAAATCGTGTTATCGCAAATTATTGTTCTTCATTAATTTCAAAAGAACATGTTTTTTTACATACTACCTATTAAAGCGTTTAATAAGTAAAAAATAATTCATATTTAATATAAATGTCATTCCGCCTTCCCACGCGCGCATGCGCGTGGAGCGCGCGGTAATATTTTTTTCAAAAATTAAAGTAGCCTATTTTACGCCTTAGACATTTAGCTATCTTTCAGTGAAAGTTCCATCAAAATCGGTCCAGCCGATTAGAAGATTACCTCAGTCAAACTGACAGACAGTCAGGCAGACATCGATATGCATCGAGTAAAAAAATGTTATTTTTATGAAATCACAAACACACACATCAATTTTATTTATTTGTGTAGATTTTGCAGCTATTGTTCTTACGCTACGCTTACCTGGCCTACGCTTCGCTATTTACTCTAGGTCTAACACACAGCCAATGCGGTACTAACACCCTTTTAAATATGTATAGTGATGAAAAAGCATTTTCAGTAAAAGTTATTCTGAGATTTTGACCTTCAGGATAACGTTATGCACGAGGCGTTCTAGCTTAGCCTTTAGGAAAGACACATAAAAATGTCTAAAATTATCATAATATACATTCTTACCTGTACTCAATAAAGCCGCTAATGTATACTGTTTATCGTATACACATGAATAGAATGAAAACATCGAAATACGTTGATATGTTGCTAATAAAACGTAAACGACTACGCAAAACAAAAAGTTTACGAGCGTAACATTAATGGCGGCATGAAATAATGCTTTGTAAGGATGCCGTGTATTGTTCCTGTATCTCAATGGTCGTTATGGTTATGTTTATTTCTTATATCTTTAAGGAAGCTGCACGTGTTTTGGAAATCTTGTGACTTTTGGTGTTATATCGATAGTAGGTATAATTTTACGGTTTTCTCTTATAATAGATCTGTTGTGTTGTTTTTAAGTTTGAAAAGTGTAATATAATGATGATTTGATTTTGACTTGTCACTACCGCATGAGGTGCTCGTGAAGAGAATTTTGGAATGTCACTTTTAAATCTAGAATTAAATGCAGGAGGTACTAGACTAGACTATTAGAGTGCAATAATTGTAATGTTATGTTAACGGCATTATTATTAAAGATGAGTTTGGATCAGTATCTTAAGTAATTATTGCATCGACATCAAAAACCCATTTGTACCAACACAAGCGTTGTTTGTTAGTCAGCAAGTGCTAACAAACAAATATAAGGAGCGACCTAATCAAGCTCTGGGTAATTCCACAGGTTAACGAGTGCTAGCTACTGGGCATAAAGTGGCGCAATCTCCGCCGGTCCTTGAAGGACGCTCAAGGGAATGTTCGGAAGGAAACTGAAGGTAACTTGTAGGTAACAAATGTTTCCCGAGTAACAATAAAAGTTGGACAAACAATTTGCAAAAGGATATAAGCATTGAGAAAATTAAGTTTAGCACTTTTTACAGCTTTTCGTTAAAGTCTAATGTAATTTTTATCAATAAATGAAATGAAAAGAAATGAAATTACAGATTTTTTGGAAACAAATATTTTTCTGTTAAAAGTTTTAAAGGACCACAGATCCAATTGTCATGCTTGATTGAAACTCATGTAGGTACTTTCTTGCAGATGGATGAGGATTTCTGAGTTGTTCTTCAATAGAGCCACAAACCACCATACATCAGTTTAAGTACAATTTGAGATAAGTCATTTAAAATAAAGGGTGCTCCACACGATGAAGCTCCAAAAATATTTTTCTTGAAATATTTAAAAAACGATATAGTATGAGATCTTGATGTGAGTTAAAATGTACAAAATTTTCTAAATATGTAACTAAACATTTGAAAGAAACGGTATCTTTTGATATTAAGCAACGTCTAATGTAAGAAGATGCCTACCTAGAGAAATTCGCCATTACTACACATGATGACTAAAACGTACCTTCTTTTCCCGGACAAGTTACTGCATGTTTTATATTATCTTCATCGTGTTTGACCTCTAACATAAGAGCATTTTAGATGAAAACTTCAAATAATATTTGCTATCGCTCGGACAGCGCCTGTAACGCAAACACCGCTGAATGCGTGTGTACTCTTCATGTAAGTATTCTCAGATCTGGTTACTTGAATCTCTTTTGAAAACCGCAATATTTCTAAGAAAATCGCAGGGCGATATAGATTTATCTCAAGAAAATTATATCAGGTTTTCATAGTTGCTATTTTTAGAACCTAGAGCTTTCTTAGACTTTATTGGAATTTCTATATCTAACTTAAAAGAGAAATTTTAATTAAGTCTTGTTTTGAAGACATTTTGAAAGACTTCGACTAGACAATATTAAAATTACATGTAATAAAAGTCTTAGATTTCTTCTTACGAAATACATATGTCAAGGTTGTATAAACTAACATAGTAAAAAAGTTATAGAAACAATGAACGTACCCGACGTTGCAATCTACCTTTTCTATATTTTCGAAGTACCTACTCGTAACAAACGAGCATGCATGCTACCTGATGGTAATTGACCACTGCTGCCCATGGACATCAACCTCAGACACAATCAAAGTTTTTTCTAAGGTTGACCACAGATGTGTCAACCTTATGCTACCCTTGAGGATTGAATTGGAATGCCTTGGATAAGTATGTCTCTCATCAAACCCTTCAGACCAGAACACAGCAGTGCTTAATACTGCTGTTGAAATATAAATATGTACTTTATTTATAATCTACTTACAAATAAGCTTTTAATAATATATTATGCATCGTATTATATTAACATTTTCAAAATCTCAAGATTTTCACACTAAATAGAACAGGAATGCAGTGGCGTCGGCGTCGAAGCAAACAGTGGCGACAGCTAATTCCGTGTGCGTCGATCCGCGATGGTTCTTGGCACGGGGCGCGCTAAGTTCTGCGTAACTTAACCTGAGGTGAATTGGAAACTTGGCTAGTCCTGGATAGTTTTAGTTCACTTCATTTATTTATAGAGTTAGTCTAAATTAAATAGTGTTTGATTGTGTTGTCTTCATTTATTGATATTTCTCGTGAGAATTTAAATTTAGTATTAATCAAAGGAAAGTTTAACAGAATATATTTTGTGATAGAATTTACATGATTCATTGTTTATTTCTGTACAAAAAAAAGCTTAAAACATTATAAGGTACAACCTTAAATCAAATTCTCCGCTGCTCGGGATGCAACATCACTAAAACCTTTTCTGTTATATGAAAGTAGTATAAGTGCCGCTGTATCCTGGTTTGAAGAAGGTGAGCGGTGAGCCAAGCGGAGCCACGAACTATTCCTATATACTTTTGAGGTAGTTAAGCATCTGGTTGATCTTAGGATAGACCTCCTTGAAGTTGATCACCTGCTATCTATAGACGGCAGTGACTACTTACCATCAGGTATATCCGTATGCTTCATCAATTTCTAAAAATGCACAAAAAGGATTATATTTCAGAAAGCTCCGTTGATCAAGTAGAAAGCACTCGCATATGTAGCATGTCCTGAGTGTGGGGTAAGCCAGTTTGAAATATGATGTTTTCCGCGCTACCTATCCCGCGGTCTAGACGCATTTTCATCTAGCGAGAGCTATGGTGTTATTCCGATGAAAGGTGGACTGACGGCTAAGATAACACGTGAACTTTAGACCTTAGAATAGTTGGTACAGGTATGAGTTTTCTATGACTAAATAGAGGCCGAATAACTAAATGTCCTAAGCCCGTGTTAGAGGAGATAAAAGTGTAATTTTGTTCTTGGTGTCATTAAGTAAATGGCGATTTGTACTTAATTTGAAGTATTAGAAATATTGAGGGAATTTATAAAATAAACTTAAGGTACTAAAAACTATTTTGTAATTTAAAAAAAATACGAAATATCAGGTTTAAGTCTTATTACGACATATTTAAATCTTCGAAATGTTTTATATCTCAACTCGTAACGTAGGAATCATTAAAACTTAAAACGACCAACGACCTGCCTTCCAAATAACAAATACTATGATAACTTCAGAAAGCCATTATGTAGATGGTCAGGTAAAAAAAATCGTTGATATCTATGTGTATCAACAAACTACAGGGGGTTGCTAGAACGATGTTATGAATGCAAAAACCATTTTGTTATGTCATTATGCGTCGTGTTTTGATACGTCAACGATAAGAGACGCAATTTTTCAGTGGCGGTTGACTGGAGGCCGCGCAAACATGTCACCTGTTACGTGTGACGAGGACGAGACGGGACGTGACGGGACGAGGAACTGATAAGTTAAGGATGCGGTATTCCAAATAAAGTTTAAGGAAATGAGCTGGGAATTTTAACGTAGATTTGAATGTTGTCTTTATGAATAGTAAAGCTCCTATTTAACTTTCCTTGTAAGTATGAATATGGAGTTTAAAACTTGCAATCAAATTTTAAACCATTTGCATTTGATGACGATGATCAGCTAAATTAAGTCATTTTAAATACAAACTTATTTCAAAAAATGATTAGATTTTTTAATATATTTTTTTAATGTCATTCCGCTTGCCTTATAATAACAGCCCCAAGAACTCTTTCCTGGTTTGAAGAAAGTTAGTTGGAAACCACAGACGTGCAAGCGATGGCTGGTAAACTTATGTATGTACCTTTAACCTTACAAATATTATATAATAGATATATACCGCATCTAAAACGATAAATCTTCATCACTCCATGTCCAAGCCCTAACCGCTGTATGAAAAATTACAAGCCGTTCAACCACCATATCCGCAGTCTATTGAAGCGAATTGATGGTGGCTGTTACACCATGTGAAATATGCCCCATGATCGTTAAGGACAATCATTTTTAAAACTGATACATGCCGCCAATGACAGGGCACCCCCTATGCAAGTTTGACTAAGTGGGCTTATTTTTATCATGTGTTATATTATTCATTTGTCATATGTTAGGTCAGGAAGTGAAAATTTACCAACTGTTAAATATTTATTGCACTTATTGGCTGGTGATAATGTATTGTAATGTACGAATTGTTTTTGCCAAATTATTTGAAAAAATATTTTGTATATTTTTGCAAATTGCTTTAGTCCAACTGATCTTCCATGAAATTAAACACAAATGTTTGTAAGAATTGTATATTACTAAATTAGAAATAATTCCATTTATTCAAATTATATTCTATTCATTCATTCGTCCAGGTAGACTGATGACCTGAAGAAGACTGCGGGAAACCACTGGATTTAGAAGGCACATGACCGGTTGGAGTGGCCCATCTAGGGCAGGCCTATGTCCAGCAGCAGCAGCAGGACCTCAAAAGGCTGATGGATGGATGGATATTCTATTTGAAACAGAGTGCAACAAAACTTTGGTTATCCTTTTTTATAAATAATACTTCAAAATTTTGTAGGTACTCTCAGAAAATAACGAAAAATCTAAAGAAATCTAGTCAAAAGATTAGAAGTTGACTCAAATAAAACGCAACGAAATAGGGGTGTGGAAACCTTCAAATGGACCCACAGTACGTGAGAACGGAGCCAAGTAATCGGTTTAGTGGCACCTCGCCGCACCACTAAATCATTTGAGCTTTTATACCTGACGGCCGATTTATTGCGATTCGCTCTGAGGTGTGCGGCTAGCTGATATACTTTTATTGTACGTTGTAAGCTTGTTTAGTTTTCCATAGTGTGTAATATTGTTGAGATTATAGCTTGATAATTTAGCTTTATTCTGAACTATCAGAATCAGGATTTTATAAATCGCAATGAAATTTGCTTACTTCATGTACATAAGTATTGAACTTAAAAAGATATTAGATTTTTTATACTTAAAGTATATTTTTATGTAATCTTACAAATAAGGTAGATCTGGTAGAGAGATTAAAAATAGAATCTAATAAAAGAGTTTGGAAGCATCTCGCCGCACCACTAAATCAATTAAATTTTATACCTAGCGGCCGATTTATTACGATTCGATCTGAGGTGTGCGGCTAGCTGATATACTTTTATTGTACTCTTGTAAGCTTGTTTAGTTTTCCATGAATGTAAATATACATACCTACTTTGGCACCTAATCCTAATTAAATAAACAAATTTTGGAATGAGTGAAAATGTGAGAAGAACAGATAGAGTGTGGACTTAAAACTTTAATGTATTGATGAATCTTTAGTGCCATTATAGTGCTCCGTAAATTGAATGGCGCTAATAATAAATAATAAGGCGTTCGTTTGCCTTTCAATTTAAGCTTAATATATGTATAAGTATATATTTAAATCAATGAAGCTCAGTTTTAGAAGAATACAAAGTATCAAACTTATTGTTTTGGCAAAATTACTCGCTACTACAGATAGATGCTATAATATTAATGATACAAATCTACGAATATATTCAGTATACACATCGAGTAATTCCATGTATAATAAGAGTTTTTTCTATCAAATACGCAGTTGGCGTAGCTTGCATCCAGTGTAGTGAGAATGAGAGGTTTAGCTGAAGGATAAACGTGAGGGCTGATTCTGAATCCTGGTTGAAAGGCCGACTCAGAGCTTTGCCGAGCGCCGTTGTGTCATATATTTAATCAGCAGAATATTTACAGATACTTTTTATTATACTCGAATATTTCAAGTGACGACCCCCGATGGGGAGAGTTCACCATTCCGGTCTCGCGTACAGTGCGCGCTGGTCCCGGGTTCGATCACCGGACAGACAGATATCTGAATGATGAATTTAAATTTCTAGTTTAGTTGTTTGTGTATTCATCTTATGTGTCCATGGCACCCACGATAGGTAAATGAGAACTTTAGTTAAAAAAGTATTTAACGTTTTAATGAATTGTGATTTGAATTTAATTCAAAAACCTTTAAAAGTATCATTCGTTTTGAAATAGACAAATAAATCGTTAAAACCCGATG
>DWPV01001917.1:0-18784 GCA_018251915.1 Urbanus proteus proteus
AGTGCGTACATTTTACATATCGATGGTTCCCAAGTAAACTATTGTATGTCTAAAAAGTAAAATTTACAGTTCATTATCAGTTTAAAGATCATTTCATGCACCATGCCTTCAGTATTAAACTTTGTAAAACATTTTTTTCCAATAATAATGTTTTATGTTCTAATTTACTCATATATAAAGATAAAAAACAATTTATTAATAGTTCGAAAATATCTTTAAACTGCTCTCCTGTAAAATTTACTTTTTAGACATACGATGGTTTACTTGGGAGCCGTCGATGTACAGTTTTATGCTACAGATCTTCATATACAGTTTGAAGAGCTTAGCTTATCTGTGCAAAGGGGCTAGGGGCTTATTATCAGGCACGCTAACTAATAGCAGCATGCATGTTAAATGCGGGGACGTACCCCAAATCGCTTACAACCCTTTGCATTCACACCCCACTTACTTCAACCTGACAACTATCTGCACTGTCACGGTAAATATTTTCCGTTTTGCAAAATTGTTGCTTTGTTCTCGTATTAGTTCGTTTTCGTAGCGTAAAGCGCGTAGTTTTGTGATATGGGGTTTTTTAGATTGATTAGGTTTTGTTAGTAATTTGTTTAGAAGAATATTCTCAAACAAAGTAGTTGTGCAGTTATTGAAAGGCGATATAAATGTGTGTGTGTTACGCGTTTAATTTAAATACGTCAACTTTGTTTCTTAATTACAATTCACGTACTTAAACATAAATTGTGCTTCAAGAATAACTCCACTATAAGAAGTAAGCAAGTGCCTATTAATGTGAGTCAAAATCAAAATGGCCGCTATCAATTACTAATGACCAATTACCAAAATTTCACTCAACAACTGGTGCAACAAGTACAATTAGGCAGCTGGTTATCGTGCGCTAGAAAAGAAATTGGGTTGCTCACAAAATATATGAGTTATAATTTAAAGCAATGAACTTCTATTAGTTAGATTGGTTTCATTAAGTGACACAGTGCGCTTGCATCTCCTTTGGTCGGATTAGTTGACCTCTTCCATTGAGGCCCACGGGAAAATATTGTATTGAAGCCATAACTGTCATCAAGTCTAATAAGCGATTCGTGCTCGCCCGCATACGGAAGTGGCTTATTGATTGAGTGACGTATCAACGAGGGATTCGTTTTAACGCAGATTGCGCCCCGTCATCACCTGTTCAGTTATTCTTTCCTAGTACCTAATAAGGATGTTTTTATGGGGTGACGGATTTGTAGACTTAAGTCTATAAATCTTTCACGTTATAAAATACGATACCTGTCTTAAGTGTTAACATGTATGTTTGTTTTGTAACACAACACTCTATGTAAAATTTCTATACATAATTATAGTAACATAAACTTTCTTGCTATATGTATCCGAGAATTACATTTACATATTTCGGTACTTAGTTCTCTAGTTAGCGTAGCAATTTACTAACTGGTCTAGGTATATTCCGATATAGAATTCTCGGTAACGAAGGCAGATTTATTACAAACAAACGGGCAAGAATATCTCGTGGTAATATATGTAATAGGATACAGCATTCCGTTAAGTGCCTAGTCTTTACCGCTCCCTATCCATTTCAAATTTATGGGTTGTAAACTGTATTCCTTTCCCGCACGTGTCTGGGGAATTCTATTAATCTCCAGCGCAATATTTCACATACATTTTGGCCGAGTATAAAAGACCGGCGAAGTGCGAGTCGCGTACATACAAAGGGCTTCTTACCACCGTGAAATATTTTGTAATCGTTTAATGAAAATAAGAAAAGTGAATCCAGGAATTTCTTATATTCTTTAACACTGAGGAAATTTCAAGTGTTTAACTATAACGGTTCAAAAGATGAACAGAAAAATGAACAGTTTTTTGTATGAAGACATTTTTAAAAACCTTATCATTTTAGCGTTTTGGCGACCATAGGTATACCTCCGTACTCCGTAACTAATTTCAAGTGTCTACCGGTACTAGTTCAACATATAGATCCCTGTGACAAGAAGATGCACAGCGGAGTCTTAGTAATACGATTCTGCTCTTGAGTAGCAACCCTAAAAACTTATAATATTTTTGATAGTCATGTTTCATAATGATTACACGAATCGTAGACTTAGGAATTCCCATTTACATTACGAAACAAAGCGGATTTGACCTGATTCAAACATACACGGATTGACCTGATTTGAATCTGTTCTAGAGCGTTAATTTGGAGCTTCAACGAATTTGTATTTGCATTTTGCAATCGTTATGAATGTTTTCAGTTTCGTCTAACCGTCTACTTTACGTTGATTGACATGTAATGGTCGCTTATACATATAATATACGAACGAAAACAAACTTATCCTCTAATAGTAAAGATGAGAAGTTTCTAACGTATGACAATTTATTTCCTCATGAAGCGTTTTATGTTATTGCGTTCCAGAAATAGTTTAAAAGGAGTTCAAAGATATAACATTTTAAATTGACATCCTCTTAATCTCATCTTCGATACTTTATTATTAAGTTGTTCCATTATTCTACTTTAGCTTTTAGTCCTTTGTACTGGTCCTGATTTGTTTTACAAATTGTATTCAAAATACATATAATTTTTAAGTAATAGGATTTAAATCAGATTTTTTAAAGATATGCACTTTTTTATTACGGCTGCAGTTACAAGATACCTAATCTGTATCGATTACTTGATGTATTTAATAAGTAAGTAGGTTAATGAAACGCAAACATACGGCTTACACTCTTAGAGTAGGTATATCGTAGAAGCATAAAACATAAGAGTACATTACGCAATATGTATAAGAAATCTAATAGTAACATTACGTACTTAATAGATTACCTAACACTTTCAATTAAACTTATTTGCTTTATCACAACCGGTTCTTGTTAAATATGTTATTTTTATTGATGCATATAAAATGTTTTATAGGCTATGACTTCATGCTTATGTCCTCGTTTTATAGGTAGTTCAAAACAATCTAACAAAAGGCTTAGCGCTAAACAATGGCATTGCAATGCAACGCAACAGCTTTTTATGTCCGCAACAAAGACAATTTTTCTGAGCTTTAATAGAGGCGGAGGCAGGTAGAGTTGGTTAAATGGAGTTGGCGCTGTTTGACCGCCATTTCGCTATCTGTGGCCGCTGCTTTTGCGAATACTGTGATAAATCTGACGTCATTTTCTATTTAAAAGCTGATGAAAGAATTTGGTGAACACAAAAATAAAAATGGATAGAAGTCTTTTTTTTTAAGTAAAATAAGTTTAAATGAAAGCCGGTGAAAAATTCGCCGCTCCTTTGGAGGTGAAAATGTCCACAGGTAATGGTAACGGTCACACCAAATGGCAATGCTCTAACAAATAAATCGTCACATAATTAACGACGGAAAATATCGCCACGTTTGTTCTTAATTGTGTGTGATTAATTCTATCAAGCTATTTCCATTGCGATGGGCCATAGAGCTATAGCTATAGGTCGTTGCCCAGTAGTGGGCCAGGCATAAGTTGACATTTAAAGTTGTTACGTTATTCTGGGTCATCTCAGTATTATACAGAAATTGCTTAGCTTAGCTAGGCATAACTTAGATCAGAAGCTCGTAAATTGCTTAATATCGTTACCTGCCCAGGCGAGCGATGTCATTGGGGACAGTAATATGATTTATCGACTAAAACTATGAAGCATCAATCTCCCTGTCGTTATCAACTTGCAATTAGACACCTGATGGATACAGGTTAATGTTGAAGCTGCTTTCGTAGGTATTTGCCAAGAAAACAGCACAATATAATGTTCAAGCATTACCAGCGATTCAGTTCATGAGAATGGCAATGTTCACACGGTGTTTACTGAGGTTTTTATTACAAAATTTGTGAATTGTGGCTGTGTTTTTCTCAGAATAGGCAGTTATTAGGAGGTATTATTATTTACGTTGATAGTACTTAAAGATATTATCAGTAGGGGCAAAGTAAGTTCTTATAAAATCAACTTTCTTTCCCAAAAACTTTTGGTTCCTTACATCGTTATTCTTAATAAAAGCTCGAAGATTTTAATGTATAACATGTCGCCATTGTTTTTTGGTTTTAGATAATGCATCTATCTGTTTATCCGAAAGTTATAAGAACAAATAGTTAGGGAAAGTTATCGAATTAGTTAAGAATTCTGCTTGTTTTTTTTATCACCAATAAAAAGTGAAATTTTACAGCTTAAAATCTATTTTAGTTAATAGGTAGTGCAAATATGGAGAGATAGGATGAATAATTTAAGTTGTACACTAAATTGAACCTTACGCATTTTCATTATAGAAACAAATGTATGGAAGTTTGTAGTGTTGACCATAAAGGGGTAATTATTAATCCCCTTTGGTCAATACGAAACGGGGGAACCAATTTTTTATACGACGCCTGGCACCGAATGATGGGATTAAAATTCCCCCATTTGTCCTTTGATATCGACCGACGTCTATGAAGTCCGCGTATTTAAATTAGTTGTGCTTTTAGTTACAGAGGACAGATTACCGAATTAAAGTTATGTAATACTAGTTTTTGCCCGCGGTTTCGCTCGCGGTATTGTGTGCGTGTGCATTCGCATTTAAAACGAAATATTACGTTTTTATACTTCAGGTATAATTCAAACGCAATTCATTCTTATCAAGTGGTTTAAAAGTAGGTAGGTTGTAGGTATAAAAGTTATTTTTCTATCTCTCAGTAGTATCTATTTTCGGGATGAAAGGTACTCTATGTCCTATTCTGGACCTCTGGCGATGTGTGTGCAAAATTTCATAACGATCCGTTTAGTAGTGAACGTGAAGGCGCTACAAAAAAAAAAAAAACAAATTAACGGACATTTAGATTTATAATAGTTAGGATAGTTAATAAAACATTCAGTAACGCACATCTCGACAAATAATAGACCCGCATGGTGGATGGCTCACCATGGCAGAATGCGCGTCGCAGGGTCGGGGTTCGACTGATCGCAGAGATAATTATCTGTTTCATGAATTAACATTTCTGTGCTGGGTCTGGGTATTTGTGCACATATTTGTCTTTGTGTGCGTTCACGGCACACGGCACAGTCTATGTTTCCTTCGAATCCTACTGTCTGAGTGCACAAAGCATTATTAAATGAATATAACATAGGTTACATATAATAAGTAAGTAGATACTTGTATAATAACTATAATTACATAACCTATTTCCTTTGTTAAATACTTTTATATCTGCTTCCGTACTATTTCATAGATATAGTTTCGGTTTTTTAATGTAAAACCGGTTTATTATTAACTATACGAGAAAATATTTCAACCATGTGGAACAGATATAAATTATTCATACATTTATTGCTCGTGACCATGAAACTGTTTCTCTGAAATATGCTGTCCAAAGAGATTTTTTCGCATAAAATGCCTTAGTATGCACATGTAGGCATAAACTGCATAATGAAAAGGCCTCGTGAAATTCAGGCAGCCGAATAAAAAGAGCATTTCATGCAGCTGTTTTAAAAGAAAATCTAAATAAGTAAGGTGGTGGAACTCACCGTTTGCTACCTACTCTTTAATAAAAAGAAGTAAGAGAAACTTGTCCGCAAAGTATTCGGTGCAAGCCCATCTAGACTGGCGCTCTACATTATGCTCACTATTTTCCGTTCGCCAAAGAATAAATAAAAATCTGGAACTAACATTTTCATGAAAGATTTCTGTGTAATAAAGAACTATAAATAGTAGTAGTTTTTATAATATGAATGTTATAGAAGTGCTTGGCGAACGTTTATAAATCCCTTCAATCAAATGTTAAGTGGTTTTTGCATTCCATGAGCATAAACATATTGCTGGTAGGATTAAAGTTTTTCATAATATCTGTCTTTTTTATAAATTGATACCAATTAAAAGTTTGTGAATTTCTAATGATTTGACTGTAAGTACTGTAACAGCACCATCGACCCATTATTTTATGGGACCTGTAGCAGTCGTGTCTTCCGTTTAGCATCAAATATTAAGTGCTGGTTCTATCATAAAGTAATACATGATAAAAATATCCAGACAGAATGAAGTTTGATTAGGAGAGGGGGATTCATATGGTAATGTCTAACCAGTGTAGGACATTATCATATTAGCTGATTGGACGTCAATTATTTTATTGGAGTAGGTATAATTCCCCCTAGCCGTACCCATTGTGGCTAGCGCCGTTGTTTACAAGATTAACGATCTGGCCTTCAGACGCTGTGACGTCAATTGTTTCAGCAAATGAGCACCGGAACGGCCTTGCTGAAGCAAGCTGGATAGGGTTCTAAAAATACCTGCAATCCGTAGGTCAGGGGTCAGTAAATGGCAGAACATTTATCGTTGAAACAACCATTATGAATATTGGCGTGCGATATTGGAATCGATTTTGCTACGTCTGATGACATTGCTTTTTATAACCGCAACTCGGTCACACCAATATTACTGCTTAATATTTGAGTGTAACACTTTTTAACGATATTGCAAGATACGCTTTACAAGATAGTAAGAAATAATTGAGTATCTATTACTGCCACATGTTTCGTTGAAACAACATAAATAATTCTAATTTTATTTAAAAAATGAAGCTGAACATTACAAACCATTGAAACGTACCCACCTATTAGTGTTCCAACGATTATATTGAGTATAATAGTTTATGAACCAAAGAATGTATTTTCTGTGGAATAAACTGTATATGGATTGCAAGATAAAAGTAGAGAGAAAGGTAGTGTATTTTCTGTTGGGCAAAGCGAGTTATAGATTCCCAACACCTGCTCCCGACTCTTCGACCTTCAATGTCTCGTCTGGTTCAATAAACGGGCCCCAAGTTTGAACAGCGCTTCGTAAATATCCTTTCAAGGGCACTCCTTCGAACTGTTTGCCTTCGTATGGATTAAAAAAATAGTAATCCAATGGAAAATATTTTGGTGTTATCTCATAGATGTTTGCTGAGTAATTGTAATATGCGATGTGCACTTGAGCAAACATTCTTAGATAGCGATTAAAGTGTATAATTCCTATCAGGTTATTATCATCTAGGTTTTATAAACAGTAGGTACACGTTAGATGATGGCGACAATTCTGATACATATTTATGTTTGGTGGTAAACTTCAAATTCGATAGAGAACCCTTGGCACCTTATTTAAACCTTTGTTTTATGGACGTGGCAGCAATGTTCAATCTATGTATGTAGGTGTAAGTAGTTCTTTTACAAAAATACCGTAAACAACCACTATTCATAGTATTATGCATTCTTTCTGGAACAGTTATCTAAATGTATAATTATGTAACTGGACAAAACCTCAATTATAAAAATAGCTAGTGAATTAAATGGCGTAATAATCATGTACCTATCCTGTGTGATAATAGATATCGCCGTACATACGGTCATTTTTATGTTCAGTAGAATAGATAAAATAGATTATACATTGTAGGCGTAAAGTGAGCAATGAACTCACTGTCTGCCCTCCAGCGGTTATTGCAACCACTCGTTGACTTTTGAAAGATAGAAAACCAGAGACTGATCACTGAGAACATTACACTGATCGATCTAGTATTTCTCATTTCCTGTTGTTTCTAGTTGTGTTGTATAATATACGATACTCTTTATCTTACCAAACTCATTTTATATTTCTCTCCAACAAACGTAAAGTCAGTCCATTAAAACTTTATTATCTTCGTGACCGGTATACCCGCTTGCATAAGTAATGCGTATAACATTTTTACCTTGAATACAATTTTAATTACTTTTCGATACTTACAGATTTTTCATGTTACCGAACTGATTATTGAAAAGGACTTTGGCCTATATAATATTTTGCTTTCATAACTTCGATGGAAAGTATATTGAAATAGCAATTAGGACTATTGGGAATACGGATCGAACTACTGACATTTTTTCCTCCGAAGTTTATCCCAGTTATGACAATTCGCCCGGAGCTTGTCGGGATAATAGTTTGCAATTTGGAAAATTGCAGGATCAAAGTTTGTGAAGCGAGCCTCTATTGGAAATAAGTATTAAATAAATTTTAAATAGGTAACTTAAATTGTTGTGGTAGCGACTTTAATAATCATTATAAAAAAAACTTGCCTTAATAGATCTCATATTTCTACTAGTTCAATTCAAATGTGAATAATGCTAAAAACAAGAAGCCATTTTCTCTTCACATTGCAACGAGTAGGTAGGAAGATGTTTGATTGTGAAAGTGGTATTTTAAAATATATTTTCAGAATTTTGGACTGACGACGGATGTCAAGTGCAGCTAATGTTTGATATCGAACGACAGGAAAAATTTGAAAACGAAATTTTAATTAAATGAGAAATTTAGATAAATCACGATATCATTGCTTGTTCAAAATATTTCTCATCGGAGTATGTTATGTATGTTCCAAGAAATTAATTAATTATTTTTATTTCGCATCGTACGCTAGTAAACCGGATATGAAGAAGATTTAGCAACAGATTTAATGTGCATTTTATTTCACACTGTTTTTATCGGTTCATCAAAATTTTAAATGAAACGTTAAAGACGATTTTATTATGGGTTTTGAAGGACATTTGGTTATAAATACAAAATTATGAAGTGAAAAGTTTCTGCGAAATAGTGAATTAGCATAGAAAAATATACTTCAGTTCAGAAGTAATGTTAATAATTTTGGTTGTAAATCTCTGCTTTTAATTAACCTTAGTTAATCTAGCGTAGTGTTACAATATCGGTTTCTAAATTCGCGTTGTATTGTTCAAAATTTCAAAATCTTTCGTGACACGGTCTCTGCAAAATCCGGCGTGACTACCTACAGGCATGGCGACATATTACAGCTAAACGCTAGTATAGCCACTCTATCTTGATAACTTTGTCTTTAAGAATAAAACTATAAACTCTTAAGCTGTTTCTACTTTTTCAAGTGCCATATATTACCGCCGTACTCGTATTCGTAGAGTTTCGACCAGGTTTTCAAAGGTGTTTTAAAGAAGCCACCGGTATACTGTGTGTTATCATACAAAATCGAGCTGATAATATCTATGTTCAAGTTCATAAAACTCAGATAGCAGATTCCATGTTGTAACTATATCTCAATGACAATTGTTTTTATCAGACTCGTATGAATTACGAAACTCCGAAAATTCATTGTTGTAGTAGCAGTCGGAGCAATATCTAGTTATCAGCTAATCTTTATGGCTATTATAAACGTCGGTGTTGCTTCACTGTTTCCATACTGATGTTTTATATTGATTATAGCTATTCCTCGCGTTTGAAAAGTAAAAATAAATACATATTTAAACATAACTGAGATCCCGCTCTCCCGCGATTGAACCCGCATGCGCGTGGAGTGCGCGCTAATGCTTATTTAATTTAAATATGTTACGCCTTAGACTTTCAGGTATCTTCCATTGAAAGTCCCGTCAAAATTGGTCCAGCCGTTTAGAATATTACTTCAGCCAAACAGACAGACAGACAAGAATATATTAAAATGCTTTTTTGTTATGGGTATCGTGTGTACTTTCACATGCATTGAGTAAAAGTTGTTATTTTGAAATCACTTCAATTTTATTTATTTGTATAGAAGATACCTTAACGTATGTATTTCTAATTTGTACTAAGTGTAGTTTATTATTATTTGAAATAAATTAATAATAGGTAATAGCCTTAAATTATGTACCTACGTGTATATATAAAATTTTCGTTTACTTGGTAGTTATTTTCAAAGCTGTGATAGTTTTTGCTTAAAACTTTCTCTGGAACAGTAGGTGTGATTTCCTTTTTAAAATATTTATTATTTAACACATCTCGTGTTACGTGATTTCATGTAGAGTTTTTCTTTATTTACTCACAAAGTTTCCACCGCGGCTATTTTAATAACAGGTGAGATATGTATTTGCATTTACGCGAGTATATTAGCAAGTGAAATTAATGTTTTAAAAGTTCATAATTCCGTCGTTTCCGTTTGTCCTGAGTGGTAGAAACGAGGTCGTGGCGTGCGATAACGAACAGGAGCGAGTGGTGGAATATGGCACGAGTCTCAGTTGGTTGCTGGGTTTCATCACGTAACGGTTATTGTCCTGAGATGAGGGAAAAACGGCATCTCGTTGCAATAATTAACCTGAGATCGGCGCTTCGTCACAATCTCGCCGCTCCACTCGGAAGAAATGGGGTCGAGAAACAATACCTTTATAAACAAAACCCTACTATTCATAACGAATGCCAGCGAACAAGACCAATATGCAAGAAGAAACTATTAATGCACATGCAATTTGTGCGCTGGAGCAGTGCACGCGCCTCACGTATAAAGTTATATTTGCGTTCAGCACGAGTATTTATATTTTACGTAACACGTATTCCAGGAAGCACTATACAGTATTAGAATATTTATTCGTTAAATTGAAAATGGTAAATACGTTGTTAGTTTGCTCACCCGTGCGAAATTTAGTAAAAACCCTGCAAATTTTAAACGGGTTTAATTTACTATTTAGGTAGACGTACGCTCCGTATACGTGAGTAGGTCATCATAAACTGCTGAGCGTGTTTTAAAATTAGGTATAACTTAGTTAATAACTCACTTAATATCTGTAAATGTGTCAAGATTTTCCGTGGCGCAGATTAATTTGATCTCTAAAATGTTCATTTAATTTGGTAAACACTTATGTAATATATCGTATACTTAGTATAATTTAACAATTATAAAACACTTAGGTGTCAGAATCTGGTGCAATCCATCGTTAGCGATGCTCCTCACGCAAGAAGTGATATCACCAATGATTCATAGATGCTTTAAGTAACTGATTGTATCACGGTTAAGGTAGTGACCGTATCGGAAAGATTTCGGAAAACATTTAGCAATTCTTTAATGTAATAACCGTGCTATTTTACCCGTGAATCACACTAACGAGCTGTGGGCTGTGACAGAAAAATATTTTTAACCCCATTATATCTGCTGAATACAGAATTATTTACATGCTAATAACTTATTTGCATTAAAAGCGCATTTAGTTTATGGAATGTTTCTATTGTCAGCAGTGTTGTCCACGGGCGCGTTGAACGGAGGCGGCGTAGGGCTAAGCACACTGGTGTCGGAACCAGAGCTGTGCACGATGGTGCAGGAGGGCGAGGCCGGGCCAGGGGACGGCCTGATCGCCCCGCGCCGGCTCCCCAATCCTTGCCTAGAGAGCCCTCAGAGGATGGATCTGCACCGAGAACTGCTCTTCAACCAGAGGATGTAAGTATCAATGATTTTAATACATCCTGATCAAGATCTTCTTGATTCTTACCTTACCTTCTTAGATTCAATATTAAGGTGTCATTGCTACCTAGAATAGCATGCTTCGAGGAAGAAGATTGAATCTAGGAGCAACACGGTAAACCAGTAGATATGGCACTTAGGTCATCAAGACTAAAAATTCAAAAATATTGAATTCAATTGTATCGCCATATTTAAATCCTTGCAATCACATGTTAGGAGTATGCTTTAGCCTAGTTAATAAGCTAGCACTGTCTAATTTTGTAAGAATACGTTAATTACATTTAACGAGTATCTAATTGCCAATGAAAACTAGCGGGAATCGATACGATAAAACGCAGTTGTGGTCACGAGCGAGATCATTGACATCACCAAGCTGTAACCTTGTCTTGTGTTCAGGAATATAATATCAACATATGAGAACTTCAACGGAAGTAGTGAAAGTATAACATTTGATATGTTAAGATAGAACAAAAAGTATAGGCCATATAAGTCGTATAGTCTCATGTTTTTTGTATCCAGTTAACCGTTACGTCAATAAGGATGTGAGAGGATATGAGTAATGTGTATTAGATAACGATTTTAATACTGATACTGACAAGTAACCGTCACACATTTTTGTATCACATTTGTAATTATGTGTACTAAACATTAATCACCAAGTGAATAATTATCATGTTACATGACTAGTTTTTAGTTATCGGAAATTCCTAGTATACCGTTAGAATTTCAAATGACAAAAACTAATTACTAGGTATTTAAAGTTCAATAAAACAGAATGATAAAAAAATTGAAAATGATTTTAACATGAGGAAATGTCCAGCTTTTTTTAACCAACGAAAATGTTGGATCAATACCTCAACAGTAGGTAAATTGTAATTATCTAATGTCATATTTTTTTAGCTACGCCAAAAATTTTATCGAAAGAAAATATTTAACATATTTGAAATTTGTTATCGCGAGCAACTGGATATTTTAAATGCTAAATACTTCGCTGGTTATAATGTAATCCGTAATTAATGATGGAAGTTTATTATCTTACCAATATTGTTAAGGTGAAAGTTTCTGAGGATGAATGGATTGATGGATGGAAGGATAGATATTTGTTACTCTTTAACATAAAAATATATGATCGAATTTGGATGAAATTTGGCACAAAGACTGCTTATGATCTATGTATCTTTAAGATCTTCTTTCCTATGTTAAGCGAGCGACACCGTGCTGCAAAATCTAGTTAGATAATAAAATTTAACTTTTGAATCATGAAATAAATAATGTAGTGGTTCTAATAGTTACGTAACTTTTAACATATATTATAAACAACATAACGTTTTCCGTTATTAGTATAATCCTTCAGATATTAGCGATATCTATGATAATTATATATTGCGTCGGTCTCGTTTGTGTCACAGCGACTGTCAAACAGTACCTACTGCTTAATCTGATTATGTCAAACGACACAAGAAGTGTGAAAACGTTTTTATTACCAAGTTACGTGTCTTGAGAGCGGAATGGTGTTGTTATGTTATGAACGCTACTTGTAACCTTTTGCTCCTGAGAACAGGGTAGTGTGAACCAGTGTTTGTCAAACTTTTTCATAGATTGACCACCCAAGCATATGAAAATATTGAACCGCCGCTTACGCGCTAATGTTTCTAACTTATATTTATTATGTTACAAATGTCATTTTTTTATACTGGGCCTCATAATTAAAGATTTGCAACCCCCTCATGGCACGTGGACTACACTTTGAAAAACACTGGTGTAAACAATACGAACGAGGTACTTGTACCTGTGGCCTACTTTTAAAATTCATTTTTTGAGTATTTTAAGTATTCTGTCAGGCGCAGGTGTCTTTGTGCATTGTAGAGAGTCCTTGTAAGCACTTCGGGTCTCTCACAAAAAACTTCTCTCGATAAGCTTTGTGTCAACGACGTGTTGGTATTTTCTTTTATAAACCGCTACCTGGTTATTTCCATATATTTGAATAGAAACTCTTTTGAAGTAAAATACAATTTCATCAAATAGCTACTACAAATTAAAGTATAGGTATGTGTACGTGTGTATGTAATGCATGTGTGTTGCACTGCTTATGCTTTTTCGTGCAATTTGTTGATCTTTTTAAAATTTGTCGAGTTGCTTAAATATTTAAATATATGTTGCGTGTATCTACATAAACACATTTTAAATATGATAATACCTATTTCTTAATCAAATCGATCCAGTTTTAAGAATTTTGCTGACGCCACATTTACAGCTTATTACTACTAAAGAATGTATTCATTTACAATTTATATAGCGCACTAATTTCCTAATAGATATATACATATATGTACATATAAATAAGTATACGAAATATTAAAGTTTTGAAACAATTTGCCATTGACACGATTAGACGTCGTAAATAAAGTATTAAATAATTTCATAATAAATCGCCTTCATAAAATATATAATATATGTAGGTAGTTAAAAATTAATGTCAATGTTATTTATAAGGACTTAATTACTAAGTTCCTATGAAAACTAAGGAATCAGGAAATTAAATAGGATAGGACTTCAATAACTAAATTCGGTATATTAAACATAGTAGGTACCTACAATGCTTTATACTATGCTGCTTAATTAAATTGGTTGATCCAATGTGGAGTTAAGCTCCGTTGGCTCATTGAATCAACAGAGTGCTAAGCATAAATAGTATGTAATAATGTACAAACACAAAATAATATACGATATAAAACCCTTTACTTTGCGAAGCCTGCAAAAATAGAAAACTACAAGTAACATACGCTACTTTTTACCTTAAAATTACTAAGAATTGTCCGATCCATGCTGAGAGAGAGTTGTATACAGTTCTCTAAATAAACATCAGATAGCCATGTGCGTTACAAATGCCTTACAATATTTGCAAGAATGCTCGAGTTTTTGCGAAACATTCGGTGCGTATTCCCGACGCAGGTGTGCGACATCCTGCCAGTCTATGAACTCGCTATAATTATTGAACATCTGTCGCCCCATCCGCACTTGATCCTCGCTCCATACCACAAATTCCGTAAGCATTCTTAGTTAAAAGCGTACGTGAAACGCGCTTCGCCCGGAGCTCGTTATAATTGCGCAAACTTAAATGAGAGAAATAGTTAGTCTTACTTACCTTTAGGTGTCACAGTATACTATCTGTTTAGCATCAACTTATTTTTATCCCACTGTTAAGGACTATTCTCCTCTCCTTGAGAAGAATCTAGGCCCTAAGCCATTGTTCTCCATTTTCTCCACTCTAACCAAAAGCAAAATGGTAGACTTTGCACAATTTTTGTTTAAAGAACTGACATGTTCCCTTCCACGATAGGTACGTGTTATGTATATTTGAAGCCCAAATGAGCATTTAGCTTTTGTTAATTTACTGAGACTTTATTAAAAAGGGAGCAGCGGTTATAGTCTTAATACCGCCTATAAGACAAAAATACCAGGAGTAAATATAAAAGCTACATATTTATGCAAAGCCTCGTTCCCAACAGGTAAATCATTTTGCCCGAGACGCGTTGACCTGTTGATTCAGTCCATTTCCCTGTCATTTGTGCCTATCGGAGCCTCCTGGTCCCTCATTTCCGCGCCCGCCTGCGACTACCGACGGAAGGAAGCAATTCCCAGGCCGTAAGCGGGAATTCAATTCTATATACACCCAGAATCCATCGCAAATATGGTTTAGGTACTATTGTTTATTTTTAGTTACACCTAAATATGTTTCTACGGCTGTTCAATGATATTTTTAATATGCTATATTTAGTTAATAAAATAGAGTTATTTAATTTAAATTAATAAGTTATCGCAAATGAGTAAATTGTATAGTTATAAGAAACTACGCCATACCCATTTCTGTCTTATAACAGCGATCTTATGCGTTATTGGGTTCGTTTGAAGGGTGTAGTTAATGATATACAATTGTACGAGGTGGTTAAGTCTCATACCATGCAAGCTGATTCGCTAAATTAAAAATTAAAAATATGTTATTAAAGATAATCGTTACAGAATTACATAAAATTATACCCGATTAATTCCTAATTGATCCGCGAAGTCTCGTGAAGCTAACCATCTTAGGTGAAATCAATATGTTGGTATCGCGCAACCACTTATCTAGTTTACAATCAACGTCTTGGAAATTGTGACGATATCGATTACAAAATTGCGAGAACCATGTAGGTGACCGATCGAGATTTCCTGATATGCAAGCTGGGCCAGATATGCGAGCGAATCGCGAAAATATTTCGCCTCTCCGCCTCAAAGAGTTCGTTGATTAAATGCGATTTAGTATGAAATGGCTTCTCTATATGGCAACCTACATTAAATGAAAATAGGACATTTAAACTACAAGCCAGGCTGTAATACAAGCGGTAATGTGCCGTGAACTCGACAGTAATTAGCTGAAATTAAATCGGGCCGACGCAGTTATGGCGGCAATCACACTCCGTTTAAAATTATAAAAGCAGTGATATACATAAATATGGTATACTTGCGGTCCTCGCTCAAATATTATAATTTGTTACTGTGCTCAATTTGGGAATGTTACAAATTGTATCGATTTCTTACGTCACCATTCATTCGACGTATGGGAGCACTCGTAAAATTTGAGATTGCTGTAAATAAACTACACGTAGCCACAATTTGGCATTGACTTTTATAGCAATCTCCAGAGAAAATATATTATTACTCATGAGTTAAGAAGAACTGTTTATCCGGTGTACAAGTGATTCACTCACACTTCAGTTACTATTTTTAATAAACACCAGATGTTTGATGTGACGCGGAAGGCGTAATAGAGTAACACAACATGTAACATTTATACTTACCGTAATCCATCTTGGTGTGTTTATTGCGTAACAATAATAGGCATGAAATATGCTTCGGGTATTAATGACAGCTGCATAATAAAACAACTCACTTGACGTCAACGGCAAATAGTCCACACGTGAGATGCACGCGTGAGAAAGCTTTATAAGCTTTGAATTAAGAAACTTGTAGGTACTATTTTCGTCCTTCTTGATAGATTACTCATTAGATCAAATGGGCTTCAATCAGCCCATTTATTCATTATCCCCTTAATCGTGATTGACGTTTCTAATTGCCTGATAGTCAGTTGCTGATCTTCTTGGTGGTTATAATATACTTACATATATTTAACTTATCATACTGTATTATACCTACTTTATCATACTGACTGACTGATATTTTAATGAAATAGAACATATAAATAGATTTATTAAAATTTAAGTAATAAAGCGTTACCTTGTTACTTGTTACTGCAATAATAATCGGTGTATGAGAATTATAAAATATTATTTTGTTTTCAATGAACTTGAAGTATTTTTCAATTACACTCAGAATTAATCGTTTTGTCACGCGCCTTGTAAAAAAACAAGCTAATCTATAATTTTAACAATTGCTCAGATAACAACGCTATTTAATAATTATTTATTATCATGAAAAGCAAACATTACCTTATATGGTAGCGCAAAAAATTCGTGATAAGATGCTACCTACGCATCTTATCACTTACGACATTTAATAGCACATATACTGAATTATATTTAATCTTAATTAATTACGTACTATCAGATAAAATAATACTTTCGAATTATCATTTTTTTGTGTATCGACCCCGGAGATACTACCGTCGCATCTATAGCCAACATCAGATATCTAATATGACTCTTAATTTTATCTGAGGTTAATTAATATGAGCGGCAGTTAAAATACGATAATATATGTATTATGTTTTAACGGATGTTGCTTACGTTTTTCAGAGGGAAGAATGTCCTCAATCAGAAGAGTGAACTGCAAAAGGCACTTTCGAAACACAAAGAGAAGCAGCTGATGAACCAAATAAAAGAGCACAGAGAAACACCAGGTAAATCGAAGTTTTATGTAATTTTTTAAAATTGTATCGTCTGTTATTAAAAATTTAAATTATTTATTGAGATCTCATAAGGTAAAGAGGTGGAGTTATCATGAAAGTATCAATGTTAAACATATACTACCGTTACAAGATATCTATACAAATAAATAAAATTGAAGTGTCTGTTTGTGATTTCAAAATATCATTTTTTTTACTCAATGCATTTGATAGTATACATGATACTTATAACAAAATGTTTTTTTTTGCCTGCCTGACTTTTTTGGCTGAGCTATTTTAAACAGCTGAGCCGATTTTGATGGGACTTTCCATGGAAGATAGCCGAAGTTCTAAAGCGTAACTAAGACTACTTAAATTTTTGAAAAAAGCATAAGCGCGAGCTGCCGCTGGAAGGCCGGGACTTGTTTAAATATGTGCGTTTTTACTTCTTTAACGCGGGTGAAACCGCGGGGATCAGCCAGTCATTTATAACAATTGCGAGCTCATTCACCTCAATAATTTAAACTAACGCGCCTACTATAAATACGAAAACAAATTATACGATACCGTACGTTAAAATATGTACATGTACATTTAATACGCAGATTAAGAAATACTACGGAAGTATTTTATTGTATGCTTTAAAAGTAATCAATTTTATGCGCAATATTCGTATCGTATGCTATACTCGTACATAATGGATTATTATAAGCGAATATTCAAATGTAACTTGTAACGGATAGCCAGGGACGTATCTACATAGGGTTGACAATAGTACTACAAACTACTAAGTACTATTCTCTATATTTTAAATCTCAATATCTTTCGTAATATAACGAAAGGTAGTAATAATTTAATCACTATTTCATACGTTGCTCTTATCAATAGCGTTCATTTATTTTCACGTGGATCTCAATTTTTAGTTTAATACATAGTAAGCATTTGTAAAAGTAATTATTTTAACAATAATAATATTACATCCTTGAAACTCTAAAGTAGATTGAAACTCATTCCTGGTATATAAAGAACTAGGTATATATCAACATTCATAATATATATCAACAACATTTTTGAAAAAAAAAACTATTTTGTGTCAAAACGTGGCAACCATAGACGTAACCGCAACCTTTGACACGTTTTCGTAATCGTTCGGAATGTCTAATTACATGAATGCGATGAATTTATGCCACCTGTGTAACATATAACATATGCACACAGTGACGCAATTTAGTTTGCACATACACGGGACATGTGACGTATATTATGTTGAACAAATTTTATCTCTACAATATGTAATCTTCGCAAGCATCGTAAAATCCGCGTCGGACTCGTATATAGATAAATGTAGGTGTGTAGTGTTAAACAATAGAAGGAGACGCCAACATAATATATTATTTATCGCGTTTAGAAATATTATCTCGAGGAATTTTAAAATGCCTGAAGGCATTAAGGTAATAGAATAGTAGAAAAAAAAAACAAATATAAGTAAAGCAGGTTATGTTTTACCTATTAAACTATAATGTGTTGTTTTTCAAATGTCATTTTTAGATATTCCTTTAAAACTTGTAGAACAAGTTAAATACATGTATGTATAAAATAATATGTAAAGTATATTTACAAATCAGTCAATGACCTGTACCAGAAATTATTAAACAAACGAGTAGAACAAATATTACTGTTTAA
>DWPV01001918.1:0-18780 GCA_018251915.1 Urbanus proteus proteus
GCCGAAAAGCCATCGTCAATCAGTCTCATTACGTATTTAATTCACGTCGGTGTAACCGCGCGCATAGCTTCTGCATACATCACGTGTGCAGTGGGTTCCGCTCGCAGCCCCGCCCGCTACTTTGCTTCTCTCGTTAACAACATTAACGTCCTTCGTTATTACTTATAGTTCCATTGCTTGTTATACAACACATCGTCAAAGTCTATCGCATACGAAAGCGCCAATATACGTCAAAGGCAGCGAAAGTACATTTGGATGATGTTGTGATGGTACAAATGGCAGGTAATGCCAGTGATTCATGGTGCAGCGACCGCTGGCGCCGGACTCGACTCATCAATATTGGCTAACATTTGATATCGCCCATCGTTATTACACCTGAGTAGTGTGAGGCTAAGAGTGCTGGAATAACGGGCTAATTTGCAATCAGTTTTGTTGACAGCCCTGTCTGTTTATCAGCATATTCTGATGTTATAAGGCCACATGCCATAAGATTTTTGTTTCTAATAAAAGTAGGAAACCAGCAGGCTACACACTTGATGCTAAGTATATTATCAAAAATCGTTTGCCTTATTATTCTACAGTCTACCTTCCTATACCAGAGATCTGTTATACAGATCGGATAGACGAACTGCATGCATGCTTACTGTTTCAATTATACGAAAAAAAACATAAAAGAATGTAAGGTGATTAACGTCTCATTAACGACCCATTTTTGCCTTTGATCCATTTATATCCCACCAAACTTAACTTTACATAGCCCTACGCCGATAACTTACTAAAAGTCAACAACATTGATCACTTAAGTTATTCAACTAAATACCTGCCCCGTATTGACGTAGCAGCGTAGCGGCGTAGCAGTCTACGTCCCGTAGCTCGCCCGTAGCGTAGCGTAATCAAAATTCTGGTCATCGCGCGGCGATTTCGCATCGCTCAGTGCCCCCGTGCGGACGCAACCGAAATTAATTATTACTAGTTTGCACTTTCCCGCTAACAATGGTTTTTGAGGTCTCAACCCGGAATCACCTGCCCGTGAAACGTTTTTATGCCACTGCGTTTGTACTTTGCAAAGATTGCTTTATGTAATTTTCTTTGTGAAATTTTGTTTAATTATGTAGTTATAACTGAGCGGTTTAGGAATGGCTATTGTTATTTAATATAGTTACATTTTATGTGCTATTTAAAATAATAAAATATTCGTACCTACCACCTTATGATTTAAGTTACATTTAACAATGCAATTAGGGGTCATCTATAAACGTCACACGTTAAGGGTAAGGGAGGGGTCGACAAAATGTGACATTGTGTGACAAGAGGTGGGGGTGGTCTTAAATTTCGTGACATCACATTTCTAAATTTGAAACTGCTAGTTTGATTTTTTTGTCAAAATATGTGTCTTCACACTAGGGAGAAGGAAGGTCTCATGTCCTTAGTAAAAAACACCTAAACACCCAATTCCCCGCTCTTAAAATGCTTTTACTTTTCAATTCGCTTGCAAGACTATTTATACCGTAATGAATCTTCCCATCTTGGACAAATCTCTTAGCTGCCCTCCGCAGTGCGGACACACGCGTGACATATTATTTTCAATCGGCACTCTTCAGCGCAATCCGCGCGATCAGTCACCGAGGCGCTGTGACGACACGCTTTGTTAAAATAGTACGAGTAAGCCCAACATTAGTTGAGCGTCAGTTTCGTTCGACTACATTAAGTACGTGGAAATGCGCTTAAAAAGGTCACAAGAGTATTTATGGCAGTTATGTAACAGATTTGGAACGTATAAAAGAAATTAAAGCATAATCTAAAGATATTGGAAATATATCCAAAAAATATAAGATTAATTATATAATTTTGTACATTGGAATGTAGTAGGTATGCTACATTAATTTTATTTTATTCCTCAAAAGTATTGACATATACTATAAAATTTTAACATCATAAGAACATGAAACTGATAGTTATTTTTGAACATAATAATTTGAATAAATTAAGTGGATTATTTATATTTTGAAAGAAAAAATTGGTCCATATAAGTATTGTCATTGCTCCACAACATAAAAAGAAAAAATGTATTTTTTACGTTTTTATAATATTTTACGTGTCTACGTATAAATCAAATCTTTGTACATATACACAAAAATATAGCACGAATATTCTTACCAAGATTCAAACCTGGAGCTACAACATTGCACCTGTGTCTATTCCACTTGGCCTGTTAGTCGAATGAAAAGAGCTAAAGCTTTCTACGTAGAATTCTGGCATATAGACGTAATTCTATCGCAACCTCAAAGGAACGGTAGTCCCCACTACTAAGCAGCTTTCCCAATATATCGAAAATTGGTCCAGACAGGAGCCTGATGTAGGGGAAATTAAATTTACATAGAATTTACTGGTCACAGTGGAAATATTTTAAACAAAGTCTTCCTTGGTACCGTTAGGTTTATCTATCTAGAGAGCACATTTATATTTTAATCATAGTATTTTAAATGCTAGTTGGTGGTGATGTTTTGGTAAGATACATTTATTCGAAGCAACAAGGGGCTCCGCAAGAAACTCCCATTAGATAATTTTTCTTATATTATAGTATACACTTACATTGTAACATGATTACCCTTTATAAAAAGAATGAACATAACTTTTTCGTTTATTTTGGAGCTCCGTCAAAAATTTCGCTTTTCAAAAGGGTCACCAAAATAGTTTGAGAACCACTGCTTTAGAGGTACCAACGCATCTGTGGTCATGTGAATAAGTATGTCTTCCTTCAAACCAATAGATAGCACCACTTAACACTGATGCTATTAACATTAGAGACAACTGAGGCGGTGGTACTGCCAGAGTCGAACTACAAAGTGTTTTACTATATCTCTAGAAGTCGTTTTCAGTAATAAATACTCGAGAAGTGCACGAACATCTATTTGCAGAGTGGATCCGCAAGTAATCCGTATATAAATAAGTCTTTGCAATTATTTACTTCCCATTCATCTCATCCCTAGCAGTTTATGCGTTTCGACAGACGGATGTGTAAGCTGGTAGACTTAAAGTGGCAGCTTATCTGATATTGACTTCGGATGGATTGCTTGTTCTGTATGGAATTGGTGTGATACAGATGGTCATGGGCAACTTGCTTTTCATTTTCTTTTCTATAATTCTGTGACTTAAATAGTTTATTACCTAGCTTTTATTTAATCAACGTATTGTCATACCCCCTTTGCTTTGAATTTACAGGCGCCATATTAAAAAATACATCCACCTATGACACAAATCAGATTACACCTTTTTTGTCAAAATTTCTCAAAGCAATCAAGGTATACCAAAGAATAAGACAAACATACATACGCTCGAAAAATTAGTGTCCATCTGCCGCAGTCGGGTAACAGAAATATTTAAATAGCATGGATAAAAATTAAATTACATTAGTCTTAGCACTACGGCATCCCCGAGGATAACTGACTCTTTTAAAGGATTCTCCCTCAGGATTAATAATAAATATAAGAAATTTATATGATTCCACCGCCATTCGATTTATAGACTGCAGCGGGGAAATAGTATAGGAATGTAATTTCTTTTATGTCCTGAACATGGTCTGACTTACAATTTCCTTTGAAGCAAGACGAAGGAAGAAAATTATTCTAGAAGTTATGTATTTTAATAAAGTAAGGAAAATTTATGAAAATATAAATATATGGGTAGAAAAGGTCGATCAAAGTAACGAGACATTGAACTTCTAAATATAAATTAAAATTTTAGAAATATTATCTTGTTTCAGATCTTTATTTACAATAAATAATCAACTTTAAGCAAAGAAAATATTTGCTGTCGTAGTATTTATTTATTTGGGACTTGTGACTTCAGATTTTTATTATTAAAGTAAATAGCTTGCTTAAATATTTAATTACTAAAAGAACTGATATCTGAAATTAACTGAATTGTTTTAAAGCATAAGATAGTGTTTCTTAGACAGCAACGAAAGTAATTTATTTATGGTTTCGGGTACAACTACACACGCATACTTTCAATTTCCGGTGTAAGAGTCGTTTACAGAAGTATACGGGTAGCAGTAACTAATACTATTTGGTGCTCTATTGTTAAAACGACGGTACATGGAACGCAATGAAAAGTTAATATCACAGCTTCACTACTTTTTATATGATTGAAGTAGCAAACGAGTATGTAGTTTATCTGATGGTAAGTGGCCCTGCCGCCCATAGACATCGGTAATCAACCCCAGATAAGATCAACGTCCTACCTGAGGTCGGCCACAGATGCGTTACTACCTCTGAGGATTAAGTGGGAACGCCTTGAATAAGCATGTTTCCCTTAACATACCTTTTAATCCAGAACACAGCAGCGCTGAACACAGCACTGAATGCTAATTTTAAGATTATAATGTCTTTTTATCATTCAAATAAACGATAAACATTTAAAATCTATAAATCATAGTCCGCAAATACACTTATAGTTCTAAACGTGTTCATATAAGTTAGGTACTTGTATATATGTATACTCAATAGACTTGATAGTTAACATGAAACTATAAATAGGTCGGTACTCCATTAGGGTGTATTGATGTGAATACATAACGGCGCTAACAGAGCAATTATACGCAGCTGTATGTCAAGTGATGTATACCCGCCATATTGCCTGGATCTCACTCAACGACTTCACTTGTCTATGTCTATGATATGTACGCCATTCCATAGACTAGAGGTTTAGATTCACAAAGGAGGATTAATTTTACGTGCTAATTATGAAGACATAATTTTGTAAGCTCTTATGTAATTAGTTTTAGTATAATGTAATATCGAGATTGGTTTGACTACATATTTTTTGTCTATAAAAATTATAAGTGGTTAAAGTGACTCGTAAGCGGACGTGAAAATATGTGAGAGAGCCGACTACCACACTCTTTCACCAAAAGACAAGAAATATACGTAGCGGTTCCACCCCTAGCCAAACCCGTTCTGTCATATCTATACAAATAAATGAAATTGAAGTGTCTATTTGTGATTTCAAAATAGCAACTTTTTACTCAGTATACACAATACCTGTAACAAAATTGCAAAACAATGTCTGTCTGTCTATTTGTTTGGCTGAGGTAACCTTCTAAACGCACGCACTGTCTCGAGAGCGCTGGGTGTCATCGCTAAACATATATTATATTATAAAACAGTGTTAAGCGCTGATTATGATCTATTTTAATGCAGGAAAGAAGAAGCAAACGAGCGTGCAGTTTATCCGATGATAAGTAATCACTACCACCCATGGATTTGTAATCAACTTATTTCACATATAACAAGACTTCAGTTAAATCAATAATACATATAGATAAAATGATCGTTTCATAAAAAGTGAGCCGACAATCACAGCCTTCCAACAAAACGTAACAACTAATTACGCTTGAAATAGGCGTAGCGGTACCTCCCCGGTCGAACCATCTCATTCTACAAACATCAAGCAGTAAATTACATTGCCGTTGACAAAAAGAGGTAACACCATAAGTCATATAGCCCTAGCACCGCTGATAGCAGGTACCGTCTACATGAAATGGTCATTGTAATATTCCTATGAGCATAACATCCTCCAAACCCGGGCTATGTGCAGATACGCGGCGTATCAAGCGAGGACGCGTATTGTCCCAGGCGGGACGCCTATTGAAATTCTGCTCAACAGTACGTGCGGCCTAATCCAGTGAAGCTATTGGATTGCATCCTCAATTATTTGCAGGTTCACAATTGCTTCGTATTATATGCGGAAGGTTTATGAAGCTGTTGGATATTGTTAATATGATTCAAATTTGATACAAGTTGGTCTGAGTATATGCCATCGCCGCACATGTTATAGAGCAATATCAAGCGCTGTTTTCATCCTAGTTTGAGAAGTACAACTAGGTAAAGAGAAAAGGTGTTTTAACATAATTCTCTATCTCAATATTCAAATCAGAACACAGTACTATAATCAATCGTCATATACTGGAACACATCTATAATTACTCAAGATATACAGTAACAATACTTCAATTATACCTTCTTAACTATACTTACACCGAGACACATCTATAACTATTACAGTTACAATTATTTAGAATAGCCACTTTAGTCGTCTGTACTCATTGAGGTTCCTCGATCAGAATGCCTGTCGCATTCTCTCGCGCTGTTCCTTCCAAACTCTTGTCCCCTCGACGATTGCAGATCAAATGAGTGACTTATTATTTTATGCATTATTATTAAAAGAAATGCCGTTGCTTTGTGCGAGGACGCTAACAGTAGGTAGGTGTATACCACTCCTACAGGAATGGCAACGATCCCCTACAAAGGTGTACTACGTAAATTATTTCTATCAGAACAAAAAGAGTAGGTATATAAATCATTGTTGGGGTTAGGTACCTCAGTTATTTTTTCTACACATGTTACCATCACCACTCGAACAAATTATCAATAAAATACTTACAAAAAACTCAACCATAATTTCTAATATACACATAACTTCGAAAATTCTGAGATATATGCTTAATATTCGAACTCTGATCTGGAGTTTGATATTATCTCCAACTCAGCTTACATTGCTCACTGTGACAACTTAATGCAATATAATTGTGTTAAACCAACACTATAATAGTACATTACCATACTGCAGGCGCTAATAGCGCTCTCCGTAAGCACAGTCGATTATTGAGGGATTTCAGCATAATAATGTTCCTCTGAGGACCCTTTATCTAATCGCTAACCTAATTTAATTGAGAACTAAGTGTAGTTTCATCTAAGCTGCATTACGAGTAAATAAGTATTGTTTGTTTACATTATTCTTCAAAAACTTATTAAATACTTTGCCTTGTATGTTTCTTTTATTAACCGATTCTATCTTTCGAAGTCCAATGCTCGACAAAGGCCTCCCCTAATGGCGGCAATACTAGTCACTGCGCCTGATATGCGTTTTGATGACCGTCAATTCATGGTGGTAATATTCAACGGAGATACTTCTACCCGTCTTCTGGACTTTGTCCCTATTATGACATCCACGGAAAAATCACCACATGACACTTTTCAAAAACACATTTATTGTAGCATATATGATGCAATCTGATTATAAGTGGTCATTGCCACCCATAGAAAACGAGATCAGTAAAGCATAGGCGAGCTCTAATAACTATTTCACGCATAAACTAACAATATTGTATAGGTATCTGTATATATTTTAATGAATATTAAAAATTAAAGGTTCAACCCCGGGATTAATTGGAATTAGGCTGGTTTAATTCTCGCCCAAGTCTCGTAACTCTAGAACGCGTTTATTTATAATCGCTCTAGTCTCATAACTTAGGCAGAGCATTATCAGGTGTGAACGCAGTTTGCTCCACAAACTGCATCCGCAGTATTGTCTCTGCGGAAACCTCATCTATCGCCGCTAAGTGCTTTGTGCATGAATAGAGACCATGTTGGCACTATTCGTCTTTTACAATATTTCCTGTTTCCTGCTATAACAATAATAGTATCCTATAAACATGTTATTTTTCATATCATCAGCTTCTTCTCCTCGCATGCTGTCCATGTAATAGTGGTCAATGCTACCCAAGGACGGTTGTAATCAACTCCAAATAGATTTTAAGTCCTATTCAATGTCAGTAATCGATATCTTGCTATATCTGAAGACTATGTTAAAACACTGCATTTAAACATGTCCGGCATTGTACTAAAATTAAACCTATTTAGTAAATGCAATTGAGCTTAACATCGTAGTTATAATATGGAAATAGGTTCATAGTTATGTTCGAAAAAACAATTCCAATTAGTGATGACTTAGAGTAAGTGTTATTAATGTAGCTCAGCAGATATGACATCCCCAATTTCCGTTTCCTACATTACTTCATATTCAAAGAATATTTCCAAGTCCTTAGTGCAAAAACTTCCTGTTAAATTACATTACATTGACGCATTATATAATCCAGAAAATCTAAAAAAAAGAACGTACCACCTAATTTCCCAACCGCCACCACTGGGAGCAGCCGTCCCGGCCACTTTATATTCAGCGGAATCGATTCGAGTTGTAAAAGGCACTCCGAGTATGGAGCCGAATTAGAATTTAAAATATATCGATTCCCTCATGAATGAGGACACAGGGGGAGTGCGAGATGAAATATTAAATGAAGAGTTTTTTCCAATTGGCCACCGGAGCAGCTGAGGCGGTTGTAAAAACGATACGTGACTCGAACCGAGAAACCGTTCGTACGGTCTTTGTGGAAAATTAAAAATTGATTTTTGCGGCCAGCTAATTCGTTACTGCGCTATTTAAGGGGCGGTCTTCGGTTTTATGAAGCTATTCCACTTGGAAAGTAAAATAACCTTTTTGCATCGCCTTTTCATGAGCCACTGTGATATTGATATAGCATGCAATGGCTTAATACTGAAATAATTTAATTTTGTACTCGTTAAATTTTATTTGTTTCTATGTGATTGAATTAAGAAACACACGTGTTGTTTTTTGATATAAAGTGGTAATAACACATAGAATACTGTCACCACATCCAAATAGGGTAAAAATATTAATCAAAGGCAGATTAATATCAGAACATAAGTACTGTTTACACTATGTTTACACTATTTACAATAGGTATGATGAACAATAGAAGATATGCCTAATTTCATTACTTATAACTGGTTAAAAACGTGACACACACACACACATACACACGCAAGTTAATGTGTCTGCTTACCGATAAAGATGTAATTCCATAAAATGTAAATCCATAAATGACGTCATGTTTACTTTATAAGATACATTAGTCTATTAATCTAAGTGCTGTGGATTTTGTTTAAAAATAAAATAAAATAAATAATAACTTACCACGGTGTTCAATATCAATTGATCTTCGTTTTACCTTCATATTCAATTCATAGTACCCCACTCTACCAAATACAAACTTGCGCTATAAAACAGTCTTGCTGTCTGCTTTAAGAAGTTTTAAATGATGTAGTGTAATATAGTGCTTATTTGAAATGTCGTAACTCCACAAATTTTAGCAGGCACTTACAACTAGTGCTAAGTCATGTTACTGTAGTCCATTTGTCTCGCGAACTTACAACTTTTAGCCAGACCCTGAAATGTCTGGTGAGAATAAAAATATTGCATTTCTTTTTAGCCTTCAGAAATATTTAATCGTAATTTTATTTTCGTCGGAACCTCTTAATTTAGGAAACTCAAAATCTATTATCTGACCTCGGACATTGAAGGATATACTTCACTATCCGTGCAAGAACGTTCAATCATATCATCAGATTATGTATATAATATACGTTAATGCTTTAAGATTTTGATTTTTTTTCATCCAATCATAATATGGCATGAATGTAAAACTACTGTAAGCAATTGCTTCATATAATAATTATTATGTTCCATTCATGTTCCATTGTATGAGTCCTGAGGACTAAAGTGGATGCCTCCGGTACCTCTCTTGCCATACATTTTAGCGCTTCACACTGCTGCTGCAGAGCAAAAAGGTATGACAGTGGTATTTTCAGGGTCGAAGCACAAAAGGTTCTACTACCATCAAATGATACCTTATAGATTCGAAAAAACATTTAAATATATAATGTAAATTCTAAAAGGAATGAACATTTATATTTGTATAATCGTTTTTTCGCGCCATTTGTGTATCGTGCTCATTATCGTGAATGCTGGCGTAACGAATATGTCATTACTGCTCAAACATGGGTAACGTTTAACGCCCAAATTAATGATTGTATTTAACTTAATGAGACAAACTCGCATGATAGGCATTCATTTACTTGTATCGAATTACTTTTTGAATTATTACGTTCGGTTTTTGGTACTTGCTACTTTATTTTCATCTTTATAAAATTTTATGATGCCATAATTTGGGCGGCACTGGGTTATTCCATCGTATACTCAGGGGATTCTAATACCCAGAGATTTAACTTTTCATCAACAATAATTAAAACGCACCATGATAATTATGTCCTATTAATAACAAGAAAACATTACATTAAGAATTGAATACTGATATATTAGGCCTTTATTGATTAACTAGAATTATAGACCAAACTTTAAGTTAACCGACATTTACAATTTAATTAATTTAATATGGAAATGTCTATTGAAATTATATTCAAGTAGGTACTCACTATTCCATAATCCAATAAAATGTAATATTATACTGAACCGGTCAATTTCACTAATCCATATCCATATAATCCACTTGATTCGAAAGATTAATCTCCATTTACGTCCACGTTCACCAAATTTATAAACAGTTTTGTGATTAAAGAACACATAGATTCGAAAAATCATTGTAGGCTAGATCTTCAGATCCCCTAATATTCTAAAGCCTACCCGTTTCAAAGAAAGAAAAATCCAGTAGCATCTTTCAAATGGACATTTGCAGTAAATCCAATAAAGACGGGACAAGAAGTTTTCATCCCGATGCACAGATTCCTAAAAAACAACACATTAACGCAAAAGAAAACCCGCATTGACAAAGCAACCGATACTGGCCAGCGAAGTGCGATTCATCGCGAGCGTTCACTTCTAGTTTATTTCTTTCGAGTCTCGTCACTTTTATTCACCACTTTAGCTTCCACCTCAATTCAGCCACTCTCGTCTTTCCCTGCATCAGAATTCACTAAGCCGACACCAGGATCTACTTGGAACCGTATCCTCTAGCGTTTAGGTCGGCTTTCCAGCGAGGGAGACGCCATCTGCAATATTTTTACTTTTCATTGCGACGACGGAATATGATGCAGAAATGTAAAATGTAAGGACAATTGAGTGGAGAGGGAAGCGCAAATGTGTAGCGTGCGCTCTCTTTGTCTCCGCTATGAAATAATATTTTTTTAGAATAGTGTTCTTTTTGGTTTCCGCGGGAAATTCGCGGGTTTCGCTGGAATAATCTCGGTGCGAAATTAACTTCGCGTGTATTACGTTTCTGTGTGCTGCTATATTTAATATCGTTGTTACGTTTACATCCCAGTCATCTGCGGACAGTACGCTTGAACGTTTGTAATTAACTAATTAGAACAGAATTTTATTCTAGCTGCAATCTGTCACAAGTGCGTTAGTATACCCAAGAATTAACTGGCAAGTCAAATTTAACAACTTAAAGTTCCCCATACGTCCCTTAAAATTTTGATATGAAGACACAGCAACTATAACACTATTTTGATTTTAATGTAATTTAAATAATTTACAGTTTTATTTTTTAATTTTTAGTATCTTACTTAACTCCAATTTATTCAATAAAAGACTGAGCTCAGTTTCTAATTAAGTATTAATTACTTAGTGACGATATGAACAACAATTTATGAAAGTATCTTTTAATTTCATTAATTAGTGATTAGTTCACCCTCGCGCTCGCGTCTCGGTGAAGTTGTGTGTAAACTTAATTATTGGATTTGACTGACATGCCTCTAGTCTAGGGTATCTATACATAAAATTAAGGTATCTGTTTGTGATTTCAAAATAACATTTTTTTGCTCAATGCATATGAAGGTATACACGAGACTTATAATGAAAATGCAATGAAAAAAATCGACTGTCTGTCTTTTTGGCTGAAGTAATCTTCTAAACGGCTAGACCGATTTTGACGGAACTTTTACTCGAAGATAGCTGAAGGTCTAAGGCGTAACATAAGCTACTTTAATTTTTGAAAAAAGCATTAGCGTGCGCTCCACGCGCATGCGGGCACCTCGCGGGAGAGCGGGATTTTAGTTATGTTTAAATATGTGTTCCTTATTACTTTTTAAATCGGAAACCGCGGGGATCAGCTAGTTATAAGTATGACAGTGGTGCCAAAATTATAACGAAGAGTCTCCCACCTTTCACGCTTGACGGTCACGACAGTGGGAGACGGGTCTAAGCCTACAGTTATGAATGGTATCAAAGTATCAATTACTCATGTGCCCCATAAAACGAATCAGCGTATCATGTAGTTTCGTAGTTCAATTAGCTATAGGTAACGGGTGACAACGGAGTCGTGTAGCGGTTTCTTTATACTTAGAATGGTGTTACGACTTATATGTAACTAATTGAAAAAGACGCTTTCTACACACATGGCCCCACAGTAGGATTTTCACCTGTGTCGTGGGTGCCATGGACACACAAAGACGAATACACAAACATCCAGAGCCAGAACAGAAATCTAAACTTATTCAGATATTTGTCTAGCCGGGAATCGAACCCGGGACCCACAGCGCGTCAGACCGGTATGGTAACCGCTCCGCCACGGGGGTCGTCAATGTTTTTATTACGAGGCAATGGCTGCCTTATATCAGCACTAACAACAGTATTATACCCTTTGTGTTCTGGTTTAAATATTGTAATAAAAAAAAGTAACAAAAAGAAAGGGTACGAGGCGTTCAAACTTAGTCCTGTTAATTTGTAATTAACCGCAAATAGGATTGCAAACGCATCTAAAATTGCCTATGACTCTTGTCTTAAAACCTTACTAAACCCTTCAAACCAGAACACAACAACGCCTAATAATTATCGCTAGAAAAAAGTGTAGATGTTAATTTTAAAAGTATTTAACATATTATCCAATTCGACATTTCACATTGTATCCACTGAGCATGTTAAATTTTATAATGAACATTAAAATTAAACTGAACGCTTCAATTTTGTTCAAGTAAAAACTTAAATCAACAAGTTTATATCAAAGTAAACAATCAAAAAATACACAACAATTATTCAAAACACTTCATTTTTTGGAGATTAACGCTTCAGTAACATCAAACGCACTGCACTTGAACTGTTTAATTCATTCAAAATTCAAATTATGAATCAGCGTCTGATTTTAACCGAGACAGGTATAAATTAGATGCGAGTATTTTGTTTTAATGTATGTAAGTAAAAATATTATGTAATTCATTAATTATACCTATATGCATTTTGTTACGCGAATATGTGTAGTACAGGTGTGTTACATGTGTGTGAATTATAATGAAACTAGATAATCCCCGCGGTTTCACCAGCGTTTGAAAAGTAAATCAATAAACAACATGTCGCAAGATTGACATGGCGATAAAACAAAATAAATGTATCCACAGGAATGCACATTTTCCCGGGATAAAAAGTAGCCTATGATAATTTGGTTATAATGAAATAAAGCTAGGTACTCAAGATAAATTATTTGACTGAGGGAATCTTTTATACGGCTAGGCCGATTTTCAAGGGACTTTCACCGGAAGATAGTTGCAAGTCTAAGGCTTAACATAGGCTAGGCTTTAATTTTTGAAAAAAGCATTAGCGTGCGCTCTACGCACATGCGAGCTCCTTCGCGGGAGAGCGGGTTTTCAGTTATGTTTTAATATGTATTTTTACTTTTTAAACGCGAGGGAAACCGTGGGTATCAACTAGTTTGATATAAAATAGATCTCATTCATTAACCAAATAGGTGAAGGCCGAGCCCTCTTCGGATCGTATGTTACATGTGGTATAAGATAAAATAAACAGTGGACGAAGGGCCTACACTATTAACATTTAATTCCCATATATTGTCCCATGCGAGGTGGTGATGAGTGGTCCTGGAGCTGACGTAATCTGCTCAATAAGGAAGTGTGTTCAATTGTACACGCGCGTAGTCGGGTCATTCTACATACATATGTATGGTCATTTGTCTGTAACATCTTTTGACTCATAGCGTATATTAAAACTAGTTTTCTACAGAACCAGTTACGAAAAGAGGGATAAAATTGGCTTAAAAAAGAGAAGACGGTGCTAAACTGTTCTGTTATTTTTATCCACTACTAATTAGAAGTTGGACAAAATCTCCCTTAAATGTGGGTTTTCGGCAAAAACACCATGTTTGAAATGTTTGTTTGTGCCCATTGTTGATGTTACAAGGAGAGATGCTGCTTATCTTCTGGATTTTACCATTTAATGTCACCTCCTATGACATCTATGGGAAGGAAGGAAGTGGTGTTGAAAACCCAAGGAAATATGCACGCCCGATGTGCTGTTCTTATCGGTGTTAATGTGAGATACCTCTTCGAAAAATGCTTTTTCAGTTATACCTATGTCATGTTACTTTTTTTAAATGCTTGCTATAACCTGGGGCCCATTTTATTTTAGTTAATATATTATTAGTTTATAATTTATCTTAGTCGTTAATACATAATTAATCAGATCACATTTAAAAGTCCTTGAATCTATAACAGCTAATAATCGTTTAACTAAATAGTCAATTAGTTTCCATGGCGTTGTTAAGGCAGTGTTAACACGTTTAGAATTATAATGTAAAGTTGACAAAACTTGAACCCATAGTATCTTGGCAGTGTAAATACCACGGTCATCACTACATAGTATAAAACAAAGTCGCTTTCCGCTGTCTGTTCCTATGTATGCTTAGATCTTTAAACTACGCAACTGATTTTGATGCGTTGTTTTAAATAGATAGTATCACACTATCAAGAGAAAGGATTATTTATGTAGTTTAACGCATGTGAAGCCGTGGGTAGAAGCTAGTATCCAATATATTGACGTAGTTATACTCACGGAATCGACACATAATCATAATTTTGGTAGAATTTTTCTACAATTTTATGTCACTTTTCAGTTAGGTATTGGTATTTTAGTTTTTATAATAATTTCTTAATATTACCATGCAATTGAATGAAATTGATAAACCTTACAGGCAGCTGTTACGTAGGTTTTAAACTTCGAAATATGTATTGCATTCTGGCATAGTAAAATGTAACTGTATGATTGAAAATACCTAATCAGAAATAACTTATTTTTAAGGTACAGACAGACATTTAAATACTTTATTGACACAAACAGGATATTTATTTATTAAATGGTTTTTATCTAAATTTATCGTTTGAAAATATATCAGAAGTCATAAACAATTAAATCAAAATAATATTATTAGGTACATCTGACATTATTTAGGTAGTCCCGAAATAATTTAATAGTTTTATTATACACTAATTTGGTTTCATGTGATTTATATGTCAATTTATACACAAATTAATGTGTTAAGTATCAATATGTTTATAGCGACAAACATGTTTATAGCGACAAATATAATTTGACTCAATTTATAATTACTCGTATGATCTACAAGCATTAAGGCTGTTTATATGAAAACGAAGTACCAAACTATTATACAGTCCACTAGAAGTGGTCATACTCATGAACATCTGTGTTCTACCTCAAGTAGGCTTAGGGTCGTAGCTCACTTATACGGCACCGCTCCCACCCAACCAAAGTAGGTATAAGGACTCCAATATGAACTTACTCGTAACGTCGTCGTCTGTAGAAGCACTTTACAGTGCTTGCAGCGCGCGGTAAGCGCGTGGTAAGCGCTGTCTACTAATTTGCGTTGTTACTATAAGAACATCTACAGAACATGACGTAATCTTCATATTGGATTCCTTATACTTTGGTGGGGTGGAAGCGGCGCCGTATAAATGAGCTACGACCTTTAAAGTCCTACCCGAAGTAGGCCTCTAATGCATGTTCCTCTGAGGACAGATCGATTGCTTCATTTTTTTTAGGATTAACATTACTGTTATAAGGCAGAGATCGATGTAATGGTCGTTTCGCCAGTGTAGAACAACGTGATTTAAATATACTTGAATTTTTGTATGAGAATGACCCATGTTCAGAGGAATGTGAGCCTTATTGAGTGATTTATATTGTAATCTACATCGGCTGGACCGATAGCTCTATTAGAGGTGGCAGGACGAAATGTACATAAATACATGAATAAACTGTCACATAGGATCTTTAGAACAAGGCTGTAAAATAGCATCAATATATTTTGTTTGTGATTGTTAAAGAAGTACCTTTGATTTTATTATAAATACGAGTTAAGTGACTAAATATTACAAAAATCCAAAGAGACACGAATAATGACAATTTAACAAATTAATTTTAAAACAACATCCCTTCTATACATTAATAACTCTACACTTAAAACAAGGAATGGGTATTTAATATGGCGAACTACAGTGAGGTGTCGTGAAACCGGCCTCTTTGAGTCAGTAGAACTTGATAGTTATCGAATTAGGTGACACAAGTCGGTGAGTAGGTGAGTCGGTAAGGGAACCGTGACCAATACTGTAATTTAACGGTCCACTACTTTTTACTATTGCGTAAAACACCATGCTTTGTGAATATCAAATTTTAATATGTAACAATAAGTTGCTAAGTACAAATATTGCCTATTTTGTGAATAACACTATGCGAAAAAAAAAACGGTTGACAAACAAAAGCGATGCAATCTAAAAGGGTTATATGTATAATGAAGGAAAGGAGTGTATAATCCATCCATCCATCCATGTAGATTATTTACGTATTTAGGCTTACGAGTATTCGCGGTTATTCGTCTATATTAGTAGTAGGGAGATAATCACAGAAGTATTATTTATTTACCAAGTACTACGATAATAAAATAGCTTATTGTTTTAATTTATATATCTGGTCCTAAAAAGAGAACGCATCAGTCCGCAACGCATATTATTTACGAATTAATAACCTAAAAAATATTAAATAACTAATGATTATTAATTGAAAAAACAAATGACTACTAGCATTCAATAGTTATTTGAAACCTTGTAACCACTTAGAGTACAATTATCGTATCAATCCACCGTTTCAATCGACGTCGTATTAAGATGCACGTGATCGTTGCATCGTGAGAAAAATCCTTGCGAAACGTAAAACGTACCTAATTTAATAATGTTCATTCATACCGAGCCATTCATGCGCCGGCGCATCGTGGGATCTACAATAAAAAGTGCAGTTTGTAAACAATGAGAATCAGAAATAAGTAGGTAAACGATTGTCAACGTTACTCGAAGGGTGCGTACGGGCTTTGGCGCCTCGCGATAGGGACGCCAAACGTACTAGTAGATCTATACAAATAAATTAAATTGAAGTGTCTGTTTGTGATTTCAAAATATCATTTTTTTAGTCAATGCATATGAATGTATACACGATACCTATAACGAAAATGTAATAAAAAAAATTGTCTGTATGTCTGTCTGTTTGTTCGGCCAAGTAATCTTCTAAACGGTCGACCTATTTTGACGGGAATTTCGCTGGAAGATAGATGAAGGTCTAAGGCGTAACATAAGCTAATTTATTTTACGGATAACGTACTGTTGAAAAATATATTCCATGCAATGTATTTACGATATATAGACAGACACAGCAGTTAAAAGCAAAGCCGAAAAATAAAATTATATGTGTACGTGCCTAGTGTGCCTACATACAATGAACAGTAAAAACTTACTGTTCTGTAAGTACATATTATTTACGTCATATACTTTTATTATAGGTAATTAATAGATAAAAGGTGCAAGAAGTAAAACAAACACAAAATTTTCATAGAAAATAATGTAAATTAGTAATACATATTTTCCTTCTAAAATGTGTAATTTAAAATTTTGGAATGTTATTTTTTTAATCTGTTTTAAAAAAAATTAACATTCCGACATTAGGGCAACCCTAATTCACGCCATTGTGGTGACGTCACGTCCGTCCGCCATTCACGCGCTCATTCATAAGAATCACGGAGACTGTGGCAAGCTAAAAATATCGTATTCATCAACAAGTAAAGTCGCTTTTCAATTGCAGCGTCGAAAAGCGCGGCAAACTAGCAATTAAGTTTGTCTTTTATTTTCAAACTGACACTCGTATTTATGATTGTAATGAAGGTGCACGTTATCAACTATGTAAATAATATTATTATTGAAGAATAAAATGTATGAACATATAGCACTTGCTTTAATTATGTATTTCTAAAATATTAATCAATGAAATGGAATAAAGCTATTTATTTGTTTTTATTGCGGTAGAACTTATTGATTGTTTAAATTAAATTACGTTTTTAATTTGCCCCATGCTTTAATCGATTGATCGTACCAGCGATCGATGCGTGTGTGAGCACCCTTATAGCCACCAACATTGAGTATCGAGGGGAGTCATTATAAGCATGGAGGCAGAGTTTTAATTCTCTGCATGGGGGTACAAGAGTGTCCATTAAAGTTTCATTATTTCATACATGCGTATATTCATCTATACAAATAAATAAAATTGAAGTGTCTGTTCGTGATTTGAAAATAACATTTTTTTACTCCATGCATATGAAGGTATACACGATACCTACATCGAAAATGCAATTAACAAAAAAATTGTTCGTCTTTCCGTTTGTCTGAGATAATCTTTTAAACGGCTTTACCGATTTTAAAGGGACTTTCACAGAAAGATAGCAGAAGGTGTAAGGCGTAACATAGTTTAATTTTTGGACAATATATTAGCGCGCGCTCCACGCGCATGTGCGCGCCGTCGCGGTAGATCGGGATGACATTTATGCTTAAATATACATACATATAAACGTTCGAAAACGTTTCTCTCCTTCTGGCGCAGTCGTGTAGAAAATTAAGGAGAAATACAGACAGACATACAGACAAACATCTTAATTATTTCTAAAAGTATTGAAGTCCTGTAAATCAAAAAACTGCGTGAGTTGTCATAGTCGTAAGAAACCTCGCCTATTAAACTACGATTATATCCACTCGGACCTTTACTGTAATATTAATCAATTATTTTATTAAACGGAATATTTCGCCATTAAATTTGTTATTGCCTTGGGAACGTACTGCTTCGTTTTATTGTTGACGTGCAAGTTTTTATGTACCATTGTTTATGGGAGTAGATACGAGGCCGATAAAAACCAATAATGCACGATTCTCAGGGGTACTGATTGCATACAGTATTTATTGATATTTTTGTATATAATGGGTGTATTTATTGTAGTAAACGGAA
>DWPV01001919.1:0-18771 GCA_018251915.1 Urbanus proteus proteus
AACCATGGTAACACCCCGCTCACCGCCGACGGCGGCCGCATGCGCCTGGCGCGCAGGCTGTTCCTTTTTTCAAAATTAAAGTAGCCTTGTTACGCCTTAGACCTTCAGATATATTCCACTGAAAGTTCTGTCAAAATCGGTCCAGCCGTTTAGAAGGTTACCTCAACAAACATTTGCATTTTCCTTATAGGTATATGTATACGTTCATATGCATTGAGTAAAAAAATGTTATTTTAAAATCACAAACAGACACTTTAATTTCATTGATTTGATGGATTAAGATAAGAAGAACCTTTATTACCGCTGATCTAATAACGCTATCTTATGCTTTTTCTAACCGAAATTCAGGACACAAATTCTAAAACTAAGTTCAGTTATTAAGACGGTAAATGACGGGGCTTCATTTAGTTAAATACGTCTGTACCCGAAATCCTCAAAGGTGCTTTAACGTTAAATTTTAACGTTGACGTCGTAACGTCGAAGCTGAATGCCACTCATTACAACTCTTTCACGGACTTCCTACTGAAACAGACTGCTTTAAGTAAGCTGCGCGTAGTAACTAAGAATGAAGATTTCATGTTATTTAAGTGCTTCGTATCTTGATAATAAGAAAGTAGTTAATATAAACGAAGTATCTTAAATAGTACAGTAACAAGTAAAAAGTACAAAGTAAGTAACCAGTACTTAGTGCAAGTATATGTATAAAAATGAATATACGTCAATCTTTCATATACATATACTAGCTTTTGCCCGCAGCATGCACGCGTTAATTTACATGTAAACCTTCCCCAACCACTGTATCTATTTAAAAAAAACACATCAAAATCTGTTGCGTAGTTTTAAAGATCTAAGCATTCATAGGGACAGACAGCGGAAACCGACTTTGTTTTATGCTATGTACTGATGATATTTTCTATTCATATCAATTTGATTGCGTTGGGCGTAGGTAATATCAATGATTATGTGACATCCAGTAGTCCACTCGAGAAACCAGACTTCTCAACCTGAGAAGATACCTGGGCCATGGACAGTAATGAGCTGCATATAATCTATAATTATATGCATAAGTTCTTATATATGTAATTAGTTACTTTAACGCGGGTGAAACCGTCGGGATCAACTATTAAACACTAAATCAAGACAATAAGAGTAACCAATTTTCATAAAAAAGTAATGCAGGCCAACCAATAAGTTATACAAAAAGTGGTCAACTGGTGACCCCATAAACCCATAATAATTAGACAAGAACGCTGACACTGCAAACCACATTCACTAGCTTCTAATAGCCTCGTCGACAACTTTATACATTCATTGAACAAGACTTATCTATGCATCCATTTAATATCATTAAGAAACTAATTTGTTACCTTCCTATACCTATTATTACCGTTCAATCTTTGGATCTTTACTAAAAATGTGACCACCGCCATATATAGATTATATATAGATTAGTATTAAACAACGTATTTCGAAAATACATGGAAAAACTATAAAGTGAAAAATAATTCCGTAAAAAAAATGTGTAGAAGTCTTCGATCGACAATACCAAGTATAGTAGTAGTATAGTAGTATTGTTGATCGAAGGTAGAAGTAAACGAAACTTTGTGTTTTTTTTTTAATATTAATCTTATAAATAAAGAATTGTATACCTACCTACTAACTTCACGAAAATAATATTAAAAAGCAATATTACTTTCGCCCACGAGCAATATGCCCCATTTCACTTTCATCCACCTTTTCCCCTTTAATGCAATAAAGACCCCTTTGCCCCTGACTGCAAATCATATCAATTATATACGTTTGATTACCACTCGGCCTTCAATGCCGCGCCCTTCACGACTCAACTGTATAGTTAACAATAAGCAAAGACTAATTACAGGATGTTAATAATAATGCATACTAAACCCGTAAATATCTCGTAATTATATAGAAAACCAAAAACACCCCTTACAACAAATTCACGTACTAAATATTATATTAAATATAAATCCGTTGCGTCGTTTTAAAGATCTAAACATAGGGACATTAGGGACAGACAGCGAAAAGCAACTTTGTTTCATACAAAATTTCAAATTTAAATTAAATATGTATGACAATACTTATTGTTCATTTATTTAATTGTATGAAACATAAGTTATTCATATTTATGATCCATTTCAAAGATATCCTCAAAAATATGTGCCAAAACTTTTTTTTTTGGTGGCTAATGTGTTCTCTTTTGAATTAAGACATTAACTCTTAAACATAAAGAAGTTTTAAATGTCTTTTTTTATAAATATACGCGCCCAAGGCACTCCTTATGCGGTGAGCAAGAACTTGAGTAATGATTAAATGTAGACAAGAAAACAATAGAAAAGAAATAGGTATGTCGGATTGTAGCCGCAATCCTGGGGCAGTAAGTCTGTACATCAATGGCAACGCATGAGCTTGTCTGTTTCCATTGCACCCTAGCAATCAACACGTACCATTCACACACAGGTTTAAACGATAAACGTAAAAAACCATTCGACTTTCAATAAGTGTTCAACTTGCAAGCTTCAGTTTTCGACGCATCGGAAAATCTGAATCACTGAGTGATTAACTCCGTTTAATATTTACCATGAAATTCTTCTTGTTTGTAAAACAATGCATGTTATGAAGAAAACAATAAGACTACATACTTATACGAAACGTGCAGTCAGCACAACATTAGCCTCTGCAGAATGAGTTTTAAGTCTTATATTTTTTGGTTTAGGAAGTCTAATTCGAATATGCATGCAATTGTTGTACCAAAAAAAGTATGTCTGCTTTTATATGTGTACTTTCTGTATTTAGTACCTATAGTTGCAAAGAGATAAAATCTGAAAGAGGCATTATGAAATCACCCCTTTTAACTGTAAGCGACTAAAAATTGTCTAGCTTAATGTCAACCAAAAGGAATAGACAGACATAATTAGGTATAGGGCATCATTTATAACATGTAGTTTAGGCAGATACATATTGATTATCGTATTTATTCGATTTAATTATCAGATTCAGCATAACAAAATGACGCCGCAATAAATGTTAAAATACAAAGTAGTCTATAACACATTATAATGACCTGTCCTCATAGAAGATGTCATCTGTAGAAAATAATTTCGTCAGGTTAGCCTAGCCCGCCGCCATGATCCCGCCGGAGGGTAGATGTCGTTGACTCGCAAACGGCATGTCCATTCAGCGCTGTTTGTTCTCGCCACCGGTGTCGCCACTGTCGCACACACACAGCCACAAGTGTGAGACGTGATTACACATACTTGGAGAGCGGGAAATGTTACCGGACTCTGAAAAGAAATATTTAGAACCGTTTGACGTACCTATTTCTTTCTGTAACTGAAACAAACGCGTAAATGTTTCGCTTTAGTTTTAATGGATGGTGGTGGTTAATTAAGCTTCAATAATAAATTTCATCGTAAATAATAAATAAATCATGGTGGGCTCAAAAAACTTCACTTTTATACTTCGCGATTAATAATTTAAAGCTATGTTAAAGACTTTTCCCTCTGACATAACTGTAGGAGCAGGTTTTAAACAAAAACGTTTCTCAAAATGTGTTCTGACAAAACTAGCCAGACAGGTGCCCTTTTTCAGACAGGTACCTAATGAGATTCTAATAACTTGTCGTTACATTTTGTAATTGTTTACGTTTACGTTGAGCAAAAAATTGTTATTTTGAAAACACAAACAGACACTTTAATTTTATTTATTTGTATAGATTTATTGAAGTAGCAACCGAGCATGATATAACATTTATCACTATCACTACATAGTATAAAAAGCTTTCCGCTGTCTGTTCCTATGTATTCTTACATCTTTTGATGCTGTTTTGTTTAATACATAGAGTGATTCAAGAGGAAGGTTTATATGTAATTTTATGTGTGCGAAGCCGCATAAGCTAATAATATAATATTTCCCAGACAGGATTAGTGTTCTACTTGAGATCAGCTACATAATATATGCGGTACCCAAGAGTTATAAGTGTGTATGTCTTCTTGCACTTGGCACTTTTGTTAAGCAGCTTGACGGTTTCAAATACCATACAACTCTAGTCAAAAATAACAGACGAACTTAGTCTAACTTAAGGTATAATTTTACCAATTTTAACTTCCTCATACTCATCAGAAGATACAAAATCTGACCGTGTTTATATTGCTTACAAATATACTTTCATACTTTGACATTTAAATTAATACCAAGCTAACATGAACCGTGAAGACACAAAAAATAATTAGTATGTCTTAGAGATCAAATGACCATCAGAAACGTATTACAACGCACCACGTGAAGACAGACGCGGAAGGGCTGTGGTCATCAATCACCAGCGGTCACGAGGAACGTGAGCGCGTGCCACTGGCGCTACATGCGTTCGTTTTTAAACACAAAGAAATCCTTAGGAGTCCATATGATAAAATTGTGATACGAATTTGAGTGTTTGAAGAAGTTAAGGAAGCTAACAAACGTGCATGATCTCCAATGACATATTATTAAGATGAATGCCATTGCTACGTCATTCTATCAATCCTAATTCAATCTCAAATAATATTGAAGTCAGAATTGCTACTTTTAATGATTTGGAACACCTTATGTTAATCTGTAGTGTGTATTAGACTTTTTAAACCAAAAAGGAATATCACTTAATACTGCTGTTGTAAGGTAGAAATAGGTGTAGAAGCACCGCTGTAGTCTAATCACTAAGCGGTTTCCATCGATTGCTTGCATGGTAGATGCAATATATAATACAATTAAATATAACATATCACGTTAGAAAATAAATTACGTCCATATCAAAATCAATCCCAAGAATTTGAAACTAGTCCTAGACAGGAAGGCAGACTAATTTATGCGATGCAATGATATTGATCAACAAGATGGATTGAGCGTAGCGGAATCCTGTTCGTTATTGCAATAAATCGCTTCACAGATGAATTCCCATTGTTTTGCACGGACCCTAATGGTACGGTTTTTGTACAGCGATAATATTTAGAGCGGTTTTTTGTCCAGTTGCCAGCGAGATAACAGCTGTCAATATCGTAATGGATGATGTTGATTCGTAAAAAGCAGAATTAGTTGAATGGTGTTCTTACTAGCCAAATAAGCCGCAACATTGTCCATTTAGAAAGACAATATTAAGAATTTATTTTCACATAATGTATAGTGTAGCATAAACTTGCAAATGTTAGATTTCTCGCAACTACTCTCTGGAGCGGTCTCCATACCGCTATAAAACGTCGTGGACTCCGGGTTTGATTTGATATGAACTCTCTTCTGAGGTAGGTACCTAACTTCGAAGAGCTATTATATGGAGTGCTTCAAGAAAGGTGCAAAAATCCGATGAAGCACTGATGAATCCTCTGCTGTTACAATTGTTCATAGGTTACAACAACCGGTGATAAGGTCAGTATCGATCTTTGCTTTGACGCATTGGTAAGTTACGTTTAGTAATACTGCAATCATATCATACTCGCATTCCAGTTGATGGAATAGTTGAACTGTTTGATGTAAGAATGGCAGCCAAGTACACATGATACATAAGATTACAATCGTTTTAATAGCATTCGTTAGCAACCTTGTAAAGACAAACTATTTCAATAGCAAAGCAATAAATTCCTTAAACACAGCAATAATTACAATATCTTATTACGATGGTTCTGACCTTGGTGGTTAATTGGTCAATCGGCCAAATATTTTTTCCTCATCACTCTGATCCCGCGTTTGCCATTCGATACGGTTTAATAGCGCTAATTAACACGTAATGGAGCAAATCCGTGGAAGAATCGTTGAAATCGTGAAGATTCATGATTGGCGTCGCGTGCGCGGTCATCTTTACAAATAAATAATTTGACACGTAAAATACAGCCGATTTTTTAGTCTGTGGGTCAATTTTGAAAACCAAAATATGCTTCTCAAGTACTACAAATTAGTCGTAAGCTACGTAGATTGGTTTTTACCGACTTCGAAAAGGAGGAGGTACTATGTTCGGATGTATGTATTTTTTTTGTATGCACTACTTAACTATAAAGTCCTTACTCAGAATCTTAGACTAACATCTTAGTGCTCAAGATTGGCAATGTGGCTGTTGTCGGCTTCAGTTAAAGTCTGTTCCAAACCTATGGTTGATTAGAATTATAGATGTCCAATGTCCATGTGCGACATTGACTAATCTTACTTTCAAGCGCTACGGAAAGACGGAGTGGAAGTAAGAAATACAATACAAAAATTAAGAAAAATACCTACATTATTCATAAAACTTATAATAATAAATTTGATGTGCAAAATCTTTGTACCTGCTGTCCATCAAAACGCCTACCCAAAAAAATTCAATCCACCCCAAACGATATTGTCCACAAATTGCGCAAAACAAAACATTAAGTAACAGCCATTGAACACATGACCTGAAGCTGAAACAGTTTAACTACAATGCATAAAAATATTACTAAAATATTGTAAAAAATTGGTGCTATATTCTGGTTTGAAAGGTAATAAAGCAAAATTTGGCGACTGTTGAGTATTACCAGTTTAGCTGTTTTACGAGTACAAATACAGTGCTGGACGATTTTGAATTTTGAAACATGTCAAAATCATTAACGTAAGGCTATGTTATTTAGTGTTCAGATGAAACAATAAGTTGGGCTTAACTTCAGATAGGGGGAGTCTTAATATAGGAGAGACGGTAGATGTCCGTAGGGGTAGCGGTCACTCATCAGGTAAAAGTTCCACTCAACTGTTGACTATCCTATTATGTATCTTTTCGCATTTGATAATATAAATAAGGGACAGTAACAACCCATAATCTAGTACACTACAGCCTGATACCGTCTCCTACTTCCAACACATTTCGTAACTACGAAGTTACAAGCGCATCTAAAAATGCTAAGAATTCCCTGGCGCCACCGTCTTAGCTAATTGCGACATTATTTTGGCAGATTGTTCTACCGTCCCATTCATCATCGCCGTGGGAACTCACCGAGCATATATCACTTACGGGTCCGGAGCTATCGACATATAATTGCTATCCGCGGCTACAAGTGATACAAGAATCCATCAAGAGAAAAAAAAACGTCTGAGCTCGCGCTTTACTCGCTCGATAAATCAATGGACGTCATGCTGCTAGGTATTTGGTGTTATTTGGGGTTCCGTGTTCAGACAAAAAATAGGGAACCTTCATGAAGTCACTAAATATTACGTATGTATATTAATACGTACATTTTTAGCAATAAAATGAACATAATCATGTATGTTAAAATGTAGTGTCAGTAACATCTGCAAATAATATCTTGCAAAAAACATTACTTCGTTCACAAGAGATTAAATTATTAACCGAGTATAAAATATAATAGGAGAATTTAATACATAAAGCATAGTCTAAGCAAGTGCTTATAGATTCCAAAGACACTGATCTTAAGATAGATAAATGCCAGTAGCAATTTTCTTATGCTTCAAGGGATGCATTTTAATAAATCAGTCAAGTTTAACCAGACTAGTTAATGTATGTTTGACAACAAATTACGCAATTTTAATTTATTATTGTGATTGTAAGATTATAGCGAAATTAAACATAATTCAAGTTTGATACTATTATGATGTTATAACCAAAAACGTCTGCGATAATTATTAATATTAAGACGGAACCCACTGTTACAAATCCAATTCGCACTTCTCCGTGTTTTTTTCTTGTTGTAATGTGATTAGAGTTACGAAACGATATTTTATTGGCTTCGCCCGACGTAAACTATAATGTGAGGTTAACTGCTTTCGTACGATAGTCCCCTGGTAGCGGTGAGGATTGCTCAACACCGATAGACGGGTCGAGGTCTTTGCGATTATGCCAATTAATTAAGAAAATATTTCATATCCTTTACTGGCGATCAAGTTAAAATACTGAGAAATGAAAGGTTAAGTAATTGCCTATTTATTAAATCCAAATAAAAATATATTTGGTCGGAAAATTTAAATATTACTGGGCCGTGTCAATAGGTCCACATATCCGATGCAGCTTTAAATAGGTACATAATCTCAAGATGACCTTACAACTTAAAAAAACTTCTCGTCAGGTACATAGTCTCGTCTCGGTCTCGTCAGGTCTCTCGTTCAGGTACATATTAATTTTGAACCTGTTAATATCTAGAAGTCTTGGTTAAAAGTTTAAAAATACGCTTTCTCTCTCACTTATAGCCCTACAGTAGGAATTTGTGAACACAAATAAGAATTCACAAACACCCAGACCCAGAACAGAAATCTAAATTCTTCATTCATATATCTGTTTGGCCGAGAATCGAACCCGGGACTCAATGCGCGTCAGACCGGTATGGTACCCACTCTGCCACACTTGACTTCAAAGTGCAAACATTTCTTTGAATTTATTAGACTGTGTATCATGGTTGATTTTAGTCAACGATCGACACTGGGTTTAAAAGCGAGTGAAACCGTGGACCATCACTAGTTTTATGTTACTAGTATTAATTGATGTCATTTTGTCACAGAGCGGCGCTAACCAAGAATAATCGTTGATAATTAGGAACGTGCATATTTTTAATTAATCAGTGCTAATGAGTGTTTACTGACGCTAAGAAATGCATTAATGCTAAGAGGTAATTATGAATAAATTAGTTTCAAATTAATCATTATACACCTGTCCACAAACATTACCCAATTAACAATGATTGCATGTATTACAAATATTAGCTAATTTTCGAAGTGTATTTGTCTTTCAATTATAAAAAAATGCACGATAATTAATCATTTTTTGGTTTGAAATTTTAAGGTGATACTGTTGATACATACATACTGTTGATTGCATTGACTTAGAATACAGATACTTACCTATTTCAATCAATCTAACTTGTCGTAAAATGTTCCAAAATATAAGACCGCTAATGTTCGTACTTCATAGTAAGTAGATATGTAAGTATGTAATGATAACCATTGTGTTCCTCAAAGAGTTATGAAGGATTTGATTTATGACATAAGAAGATAACCATGATTCGTAGATTTCGTTCGTATCGACATCTGAGTAAACTTACCGCAAGGTCAAACTATACCATATCAGCAATCATCAATATAAATATAACATTACCGTGTTGTACCGCATTTAATTTAGATGAAAATATTAATATAAAAAATATCAAGAATATTTTTTTTAGGATTTGCCAATTAAAAGAATACTTCAATTTGTATTTCGCAATAAATAACAAAGTCCAGAATGCCTACATTTTAGGTAAACTATTTCCAAATACTTAAATTATCTACTTAAAAGAAATTAAACTTAACCAAAATACTAAATTAACATTAAACTTATACACCAAAGGCTTACTAACAATTCTATAGAAAATAATTTTAAGCACCATATCACGACGTAGCTACTTAAAATACTCTAAAAGCTTTGCGTAAATACTTTTGAACCGGTTCACTCCGCGATTAGGGTCACTGAAGTACCGAAGAACCGATGTACTAATGTACCGATGTACCGGCTTGACGGAACAAATTCGGTATCAGAAGTAACGGGCTAGATACCGGATACCAGTAAAGTTATGGCCCTATAAAAGTCTGAACCTGTGTCCCCGTCGCGAACATCGTCCGAAAGAGGCAAGTACGGACAGCAAAAAAGATCTAATTCTTAAAAAAGAACGATTTTAAAATACGATAATTAATTTATAAAATAACAAAAAGTGTTTACCCGTCTTTTATGTAACGGTTTTGAAAATAAATATAATTTTAATGTAAATTGTGATATAATAGCTAGAAATTTCACAAACGTTACGTTAAATGAGAAAGTGAAAAAGTTGGTTGTATTTGTTTTTATACTTGCTGTCAACTTAATTTCACATAAGCTGTACGCGCCATTTCCATAAAATGCCATTACACACTTACAAACACTCATCAATAACGTATTGATCACGCCTGTCATATTAATACGTCAAACAGGCAAATTACGTCTATTCATTAAGACTCTATTATAGGGCAGTGAAACTTAATTATATGATTGACATTTGCCCTTACGGTAACTGATTCACAACTCATTTAAATTCAATAAAAGTGGAGATATTGACAGATTAAGCGAGTTATTGATTGATAATGTGCATCTGGTGTACATTGGCTTTATTTTTGCCCTGTGTTACATGTTTATTAATTCAATAATATTAGCATGAATAATGAATAATATCTAAATTATTAATAATTTTATAAGCAGCTTTAAAAATTTCTCTCGGTAGTACACCTTCTAAGAGTAGCATTCCAGATATCCAACGCTGTTACTAATTTTCTAAATTATGTGTTATTTTAACATTATACTTTTTAATTTGCATGTCTATGTAGCCTCATTTCTGTAAAAAAAAATAAGTGTCAAAAAAATTGCAGTGAAATTAATTTCCACTGCCTAAACTACAACTGGGATGCGAACGGTACTTCAGACATTTCGTAAAGAGGACCATAAATTGAAGGTTATTTCGTTATTACGGAGAGATTGTACGCAACGCTTGTGGCGATAAAACGCTATCTCGCCGTAACTCATCGCGCGATCACTTTATATTTCACACGTTTGGACATCACTATTGCGTTTTTATATACTTACCGGGTGCAGTAGCCTATGTAAGGTGCTTGACAGCACCGCTGTCTAAACTGTTACTGCTACATAACACATTGTATTGGTCTGCGAAGTGTACGAGTCTACAATGTTACAATATAACTATTTTTCAATGCACATATCAATACATCAGTAAGGAGTATATTAACAAATGGATACCTATAATTCGGTCTAAGAACGATATAATTCTGGAAGAGTCAGTCAGAGTCAGATTTAGGCTGCTTACGCTGGACATAGGCCTGCACTAAAAAGTTTTTAATCTCATTGAATATTTAAATAATCATTTACATAATTACCATCTAGATAAGCAATATTGATTAAGGTTTATCTAGTTTATTACTTATATAAATATAGCTGACTTCAAAAATAAATATATAATTTAAATAACATTTCTTTAGACCATTCTAAAATTGCTTTATGAATATTCTTAAAATACAGTAAACTTAAAAATTAATTTAGAATGCAAATAGTTGTTAACATAACAGTAAATCGTGATCGGTCCATTAGAAATCGTTCGGTGGACATTATTTTTTATCTGTGGAAAGTGTTTTTGGCTGTGTATCATTTTGCTCATTATTTTATCTCGTTGACAGTCAGGAAGCAGTTTATGATGTAAGTCCATTTAAAGTAAAGATCTAACATGTTTCTACTAAATGACGTGGTCACGATACCATTCTTTTATGGCGAGCTGTGACTTAGTCATCGATAAAAATGCGATGAGCAAAGCCTTTGACCTACCTAGTCGTGAAAGTATTTGTATAATCAATAAATACTTGTCCTTATGTTTTTGTGTAGTTATAGTTTGACGTGACAATATAATTTATTATAGTTAATATTATACATACGAAACTTAAGGATAATTTTAAAGTAATTAACCTCACATTTTTTAATGTCACTTATGTAGGTATACCCAATTTATAACCGGCCATAATAAACAGATTGTGGAATGCAGATTTGATAACTTTAATTTTTTAACTAAACTTTAATTTTTGTTTATTTTAACGGGAAAAATCTCTAGCAACTGATGCTAATGGGGCTAAAGTCACCTTACTATTCGGTTTTATTTTCTTTAAATTTATTATTAAATTATTTATGTACTCCTTGTAAAACTTATTCTCAATTTCTCAGGAAGTTAACATCAAACTGTAAACTAATCGGTACATGATACTTGATCGGTACTTCATTGAGTATTGCTTGATAATAAGCAATACCCAATGACAACTGTCAAGTATTACAATGTGATCACCGACCACCGTGCACCGAGCAGCGCAAGTTCAAGTGGCATTAAACAATTTGAGTGCAGGCGAAAGTATGCAAAACGGCGCAGTAAAGCACCGGCCGCGCTCACTGGTAGCCGATGTGCGAATCAATCTCGGATAAGGGTGGAACACGCGAGCGGTTTTAACGCAGCGTTTGAGCATACACACTTTACCCGGGTTACAGGTAGCAATAATGTATGTGTGCAACATTTATGATAGTTTTATTCCCATAAATTGTAGGTACATACTATTACTTTGTAAACGTAAGTACTTTAATATGGAAATAATAAATAACTTATTTACACTTTATGACTTATAGTTTATAGCTGTGTTGACGAAATGGCATTTCACTACAGATTAATGAGAATTACCTAATTTGCAAATATTACGAACATGTTAAAGAGATTTTTTTTTATAATTGCACGCATAATAATAGTTACACTTCTTTAGATATACAAATAAATAGTTTAAATATAAAGGTAGGTAGGTGAATTAAAAAAAAAAAAAACAGATATAATCCCACTCGTAGATGTTTTATATTCCTTCCGTTATTGTCACTTTATGACTTTATAAAGGCGTTTAAAAACCAAAACGTCCAATGCGAAAACCCCTAATGTCCGCGTCCAGCAAGTAATTTATGTTTATATATGCAGAAATGTACAAAGTGGGCGCTCGTTTACGATCACGACATCGTAATCGGTGAGAGGTGTTAACAGGAATTTAACGTCCCTAATTATATTGATTTACAAGCCAAATAGACCCTGCAGCCCGTTATTAGCCCCGCGTTCTCTGAGGTCACCCGCTCGTCCTTGTGTGAGCTGCATTGATACTGACGAGATGAATGAAAGAAAGCGAGCAGAAGATAAATCTTAAAAGGTATAGCATAGTTATTTGCTTCAAAAATATTTTGATAGAAAGCAACGTAGGAGTAAATGATTGTCTAATAGTGTCTTTACGCATTCACATAAACCTCTCTTTTAGAATATTGTATAAGTTGCAAAATTGATTAACATATTATTCATTATAGCTATGTATAGAAAGGTTTTTACTATTTTTACTATCATTTGAGAACGATTTTAAAATATTTAAAAAAAAAAAAACTCAATGGAGGAAAATCGTTCCATTGCAATCACATCGGTTAAGACCAGAATAATAACAACTTTTGGGTTTACCAAATGCCATTACCTATACACGAGGATGAAGATGCAATTAAAACACTAGTTCAAATATAAGTATGCATAACTTAACAGCTAAATAGACTCCTAATATTGATCCCTATCTATTTATTCAGCAAGTTCCTATACAAATATAATACATATATCATACATAGCAATCTTAGTCCGTCTGTGACCACAAACCTGCTTGGTGATCCGTTGCTGGATACAGCCAGACGATAATGGGTCGTCAAGGCCACATGCCGTTGCCAATACACTGGTTCTATTAGGCCTAAGCCAAGGCCTTCCAATCTTATAAACAATGGTACCTTATCTGTTTTAGTGAGATCGGGTTTCACAATTCCTTTATATTGCAAAGCGAGATCATTTTGTCAACCTGTAGAGCTGGTTGTGCAAAATACTGGTTAATCTTTTTTTAGCACGTGAGATAAGGTAAGGAAATACTATATATGATATTAAATACTACACAGCTTCTGTTGCTTGTATATGGTAAAATAGAATTGTTCTATAACATCATGCAAACGTAGAAGGTTTGGAGTTTGGTTCGCGGCCAAACAAAAATCTACTTGATGTGATTTTGGGTACCTATGTGCTAACATGATAATATATCTATGAAGCTAGTGTAGAGGTATCGGTACGATTCTTTCTTTTTATCGTAATTATTTACTATTGTAAAATTACGAAATAACATGAAACTTAAAACCATCTAGTTTCCTTAAGAGATATTTTCTGAAATTCCTTTAAAATACGATAAAATAAATGATACTTGTATATTAATATAATATAATTTACGCCGACAATCCATAACTTTCAGTGATATAAACCTGACAAAAAGGCATAATTTTTTTTCATAATGAAACAAATGTATAAATTGAAAAATTAACTATTTTATTACGGCTTAGGTGCTCTATACAATGGCATATTTCTTTGTGATATCGAAGTCTATTAATACACCGAGTTATAATATTTCGTAAGTCGCTGTGCTCCTCAAATCTGTCACATGTAATGTATTGCTCGATTAGACAGATTGATTATGATATCACGTTCTAGTTTTATCTAATACACGTTCCCTAGCACATTCATCCAAGGAACCATATCCTATTGTGCAAAACTTGTGTATTTCACAATAGGATATATTTCCTAGTATACCTTATACACAAGTATTGCACAAATTGATTATTAGAACTATTCTTATTGAATTCCAAAATGTATCGCACTAGTACCACCATTTCCGAATGTCTATTCGCTGTGTAGAGGAAGCTGCGTAAGAAGCTCCATTACAAATTATACTCTACCTTCCTTCACTTGTATCCTTAATAATTAAGTAATAATTAATATGAGTTATTCATCCTGAGACCTGATCATTACAGCCTGATTAGTTCTTGGTTTTAACTACAAACAAAGCCACGAGAGCCAGCTAGTGATAATAGTTAGATCTAAGCCATCGCAGTGTCGCAAGCGAGTGGTCGCTGGACCTGTCCCCGAGGCCGTCCGGTGATGCCTGCCACCAAGCGCCCACTTCGCGCTTCGACTGTTGCTGTTGTATGGATGCGACTTGTTTTGCTATGGAGAACGTTCCAGGTTCGATTCTTGGTGAAGTAATATAAGATTGATTAATTGTCTAATATAAGATTTTTTTATGTTTAGTGTGGCGTTTGCGATTATTTTATCGTCTAGAATATAGTCGTAATACGGTTACGACTTATTATATTTCTTGTTGTTGTCAAAGAAACTTAGTTCTTGTTATTGAGTGTAAAAACATTTTAAGTTTAGTTTAAGGCTTCCCATTGGGCATAATTTTATTAAATAGTTCCTTACTTGAATGTGTTAATGAGTTGCATGGACTCGGTTATCCTAAAATGACGGTTTCTTCTTCTAAATATCAAGCATACATAATCATAAGATCAATAAACGTCCATGTATTATTTTCTTCTAATTTTGTATTACAAACTTTAAAGTCAAATTAAAAAAAAAACATATTTTACTACTTTACTACTTAAAACACTAATTATATAGCAACATATAATTAAACATTAAATAGACAAATAAAATAATTCATTAAGAATGAGAAAGTGAGTGAAGTCAAGTCACATCCACACTACATGACATCGTGCACATCTCTCGCACTCAGGTGTCTATCAGTCCGCGTATGATCTGACACCGTGGCCCGGATGGATATTAAGTATCGTTATGGATTTCCGCTACTCGAGTTATTCAATGATTTGTATGAAATTATATCGTGGCTGTAACATTTTTATACTCTTCTATTGGGTACAGAAGTTTCAAGAACTACGGAAGACCTGAGGTGTACTTCGCCATCGTACTCAAACGTCAAATATTTAGGAGTCAAATTATTTTCCAAGGATTTATTCATCCAAGGATACATCTCTCTTGCTACTAAAATTGCATCAAGTTTCCCTGTATATAAGACGCATGTAGGTGTATAGTCGTTTATTTACCTAAAGCATACCAGTTTGGAAACTTTGGAATACCAGTGGTCCTATTTAGCGCGGCCTAGCCGTTTGTAACGATTTGCCAAGGATTCGGACCTCGGCTCCACAGCTTGACCTTACGGTGTCAATTCGCTTATAGATGTAGAAAGTTTAAGCTTAGACCCTAGTTTATGATTGGGATTTCGATAAAACTGGTTAATATTATTGGTTTCGAAAATACTATAATTATAATTCATAGCTGTATTTGTTATTGAAGTATTTCTATCGTCCCATAAAACATGGAAAGTTCAATGTTTTGCTATATCTTAACAACAATACAACGGATGCTATTAATAATAAGATTATTTTTTTAGTAATTTCTGATTCTGTCAACAAATGCCATTTGTTTAGCACTTATTTATTTTACAACTTACACTTGAATTTAAAATTATAATTGTGTAATGATATAGTTATTGAATGACAAATCAACCATCGTTTTTATAAACAAAGGTGGCTAAAGACAATAAAAGTCGCAGGAAACAGTATTTGCAACATACACGGAATATATTAATAACTTGCATTTAAAAATATGCGTTAACAATATCTATATTAGCGTTAACTTGTCATCGTTTATTATAAAATTAACCCAAAAATCTTAATTTATTGAATAGTTATCAGGAAGTATGCATTTTTAAAACTTTCTCAATTAGAAGAGAGAATGTGAAATAAAATGGTAAAATTATCGTAAAATACAGCTAATTTGTAATAAATAGTCGTAAACTTATTGTTTTATTAACATTTTTATTACCATTATAACTTACTCTTTCTCCTTATTATAAACGTTCATAAATTGCATATAGATTTCTTTATTTTGTATTTTGTCAAACTTAATAGAATATAACGGAATAGATTCAAAATGATACTCGAATATCGTGTTTCGCATTGTATATCGTACATGATATACAAGTTAGTATATCAAATTTAGGACATAAAAGTAGTTGAATACATTTGAAATGTTATTGTGGGCGTATCAATCCATAGAAGAACTATTTATGGTTTAACTGCAGAATTGATATTGGAATTTATGCATTTTTGTCTCATAAAAGTCGTGTAACTGTGTTTTAATCGGAATAGCAAACGAGCATGCAGTCCACCTGATGGTAAGTGGCCACTGCCCACCATATACATCTGTAAACAACCCCAGATAATATAATGGTCCTACCTGAGGTTGACCACATATGCGTTACTGCCCCGGAGAACTGAGTGGGAACGCCTTAGATAAGTATGTCTCCCTTACCACACTCTTCAGACCAGAACACAGCAGTGCTACACTGCTGTTATAGGGCAGAAATAGGTATGGCGGTGGTGTCGCGGGAGTTGAACTACATAGTTATAGTTCTACCACCTTTAAAGATTTAACAGAGTGCGATTAAAAATTCTCTTCCTTCAATAAAAAGTTTCTTAAAAATATTAAGGACATTTCAGCTTGAGCCTCTAAATAACAATTTTAATTCTATTCAAGATTGACTATGCTCATGGACAGCAGTGACCTTATCACCAGGTGGACCGTCTGTTTGTTTATTTCTTTTTAATTAAAAAACAGTTTATATATGTATCTATTGTGTACATCACTTATAGAGTACAAAATATACCTGTTACTATTTGAGCCATTTAGTGTCGTTAGCGAGTGAAGTTATATTTTTTACGAAGCCCGACGCTATTGTTCGTGGCAGTCGATGCGTGAATTTTAAATTTTTATTGCAGTATTAAGTACGTTCACATGTTGGTTAAATTCTTTTATAACTTTTCGAACGGACAATCATCTAAATTGTTTTAAGCTTAGCTAAATTAATATTCTTTTAATGCCTCTAATGGGTGAGGGATTATAAAAACGAGGTTTTTAAACAAGCAAGTCCCTTATACCGCAATTTTATAAGTCTACAAGACAATAACATGTAACTTTAAAATACTTCCGTTTTTGTAAGCTAAAAAATACAAATTCATAAGGCTAGTTGTAAGTTCAAATTAAATTGTGTTCGTTGCCGATTCCAGTTGGAACATGTAACTTAGCTTTATTTTATAGATAACACTTTTTCAGACGACAGTATATCCCTAGTATAAGACGCCAACATGTTATTTAGATATTCTCAATGATTCTTAACTAGTTGGTAGAGTTAATCGGCATTCTAGCCAACTTATTTATACAAATAAACAAAATTGAAGTATGTGTTCGTGATTTCAGCGGCCCCCCTTTCGGAAGAGCGGGATTTCGATTATGTTTAAATATGTATTCCTTTTTACTTTTTAAACGCGGGTGAAACCATCATGATCATGCTGATTAATAAATAATGATCAGCTAGTTAATAAATAAACACATAGATACAGCTTCTAAATGATAACTAGGCGACAGGGATAATATATGCTGCTACATTCATACTGTACATACTCTTACATACATAGTTCCGTCGAGCTTCCCGAGCTACACAAGATATATAGCATTGGTGCCACTCCACTCACGCCACAGGTTTAACCATACTGTTGTTGGTCCACAACCCGCGGGCAATCACTATCCATATCTGCTGAACTACAATCATCCTTACCCGATAACTAGGATAATAAGAGACTCATCGGCTCATTTGTACGTGGTCCGCAGTAGCAATTATTGAGATACAAGCAAAGTCCCGTGTAATTACACGCTTTATTCATTTAATATCGATTGTTTGCCCCCAGGCCTTCTGATTTCACCCGGTATTCGATTAACAACATTAACAATACTGACTCACTTCATAAACTATGTTGTAACTTGTTATTTTCTTACTTTGTTTCGTGTTCTATACGCAAGAAAAAAGGCTTTATGGTCAGTAATTTGCGCCTTTGCTTGTGTGTTTCCTGGGAAAATAGTTGTATTTTTCCATTAGCTAAGTAAACTGCAGACAGCTTTTTATATAATAGAAATCTCATGGCATACCTCGTTGCTATAAAATACTTTGTCTCTAAACACTAAACATATTTCCTATAAAATGCCTGTGTGAAATAAATTAAACATGCGATACTATTCCTAAAGGCAATGCCTGCAAAAAATCTGCAACATCTCAACAACTTAACAATTTCTTTAACACTAGAAGGGCCAACGCCGTCAATTTGACGGTTTCACGAGGTTAATCGCACATAACTTTGTATCGGTGTTTTCAAAAACTCTGGTATTTCATGACTTTTTCTGAAATATCGTTTTAAGGCTATGATATAAAAATAAATTTCTTAACATTATTTGTTTTAAAGATACAGGCAGTTATACCTACAACGGCCAG
>DWPV01001920.1:0-18770 GCA_018251915.1 Urbanus proteus proteus
TTTCCAATAAGAATCCGCTATTTTTTTCTTCTGGCCGGCACTTTCATTTTTGGGTACGAAATGAATGATGTCCTTTCTGTGTAAATTTTTCACCATATAAAAATCTGAAGTTTTTAGCAGACATGTTTTGTAGATTGAAAACAGTATAAAACTAATCAAACGACACATCGCTTCAAACTTCCAATAGATGTGACAAATCAAGTAGAATAAAGTAATGCAAAGGCATTTTCGAAACAAATTTTTAATGAAAAAAGTCCTTTCATAGTAAACGTTACAACAAAATGTAACTTACCTTTACATGTCTCATATTCTTGTATAAAATCATCTTATCCGAATTCTAAAGTGATAAGTCCTTTTAAAGAGAACAAAGTATCATCAACGTAATTTCACAAAGATTCGGAATTAGAAGAGCGTAAATACCTCAATAATTTAGTCTTCCTTCTTCCCTCCAGTTTGAACCTCACAAATTGCGAAAAACGAATCGCAAAACTAAGTAATACAAGTGGTCCATACGCGTAAGAAATAGATGAAGTAAAATTGTATGAAATTTAATGCCACGATCAGTATAAAACTCCAGAATATTCTAACCCCAAAGTTTTCAACTAGACCAGAGACCAGTGAAAATTAAAAGAATGTTAATATATTATTAAAGACAAAAAGGAATATCCTCCTACCATGGCGACGACAGTTCCATAAGAGGAAGCTTGTATAAGTACCAGTAGACCTTTGCTAATATTTGACACGTTCACAAATCGTAATTTATTTAAAAGGTTTCACTATCTTCTTATTACGAACGTGCTGGATTCCATCCAAATGGTAACGGATTTGTCAGCAATATTATTATTTTTTGTTTTCACCAATAGACTAGGCTTTAAATAAGACGATACACATCCGCCTGACCACCATCAACGACGCATCCCTTATCATTATAATTAATTCTGACATCTTTTAATACTTATCATACGATATCATTATCAGTGTTATGGAGTTTCTAGCGCCGCTTCCTCTCCATAACTAAACACCTTCCGAAGTGGTGGTATAAGAAAAAATATTATTGACGTTCAAAAGTATTCTGTAAAGAATCTACTTTGAATAAAATATTTTTCATTTAGATTTTTCATTTTGAATGTATTTCAAGTCGCTAATGGGTAAGACGATGTTCATTGCTAAAGAGCATAAGATTTCATCTCATCTAAATTATCCAGGTGCGTAAAAAACCGGTTTAACGCTTATAAACGTAGAGGTGAAGGTAATAAGGCCGATACCGGCAACTTTAACGATTTCAAGTATTTACCATCAGTTAATTAGAACATAATCAGTACGGTTCGTTTAACTGAAGAGTATAATCTCGTGGTTGAGAATAGAAAAAGACGTAAAGTCGATCGTTTAGGTTCCAAAAGTATACAAAAGCTAGACAAAATATCATAGTAATAAGAAGATAGATACCTAACAGAGTATAATACTAACAACAAGAAACAGCATTGCAACGTTAGATGTGTACATAATTGTTACGACAGTGGTAACGACATTAATAATTAAACGTCTCGTGGGTGCCTTTCAAAGAGCTAAGAATGGTCATTTTAAAACTTAGTATATAGTACTGTTTTAAAGTATTCGGATAAAAGGAGTCTAAACTACTAAGATATTTGCTGAAATATATGTAAAATATTCTACTACTGTGAACTCTGATATTATCATAATAATCAACAGTAATAACCAGCTTCAAATACAGAAGAGTTCGATCATAGATTTGTTGTTACACCTGAACAATATGATGAATGTTGGAATGACTCTTCATATACAAATAAATGTACAATCCTTTATGAATCCACTAAAACAGACTACATCGACGCACTTATTTAGACTATAGCAGCAGCTTTAAACTCGCTGTGTTCTGGTTTGATGATTTGGTGACCAGACGCACGAGGCATAAGTTTTTACTTAGATCTCCTCAGATGCAGCATTGCATATTTGTCTCAGACAGGACTACAATGTTATTTTGGTTTGATTTAAAATGTACTTGTACAGCGGTGAATGCTACTATTATCAAATACTACATGCCCTGTACTAAAGCAATTTTATAAAGTGAAATGTTGCGTGCAACAGAACGTGCATCACTAGTTTTAATATTTTGTCTGTTCAAATATTAGAGGTCATTTTGTATGACAATAATATTTTATTATCTCTTGCCTACAATTACAATTGATTTGAGTTTAGTTATAATACATACAAGTTGTTACATGTCCTTATGCCCCATTCGTTCTAGAAATAGCATTTGCTTCTTTTTTATTTCTGTACCCCTATAACAAGTTTATTAAGTTTTGTGAAAAGTTCCTCGTTTACTATTGGGCCCATAGATCTACATGCGGCGCTCCTAGCGGACCGTTTAGGTACTAAAATTTTACTATGGAAAAACTGGCGTATCGTGCTAAGGGTACAAATGGCATTTTCTCATGGCATGTTCTCAAAAATTTTCTTCTTTAACCATATACTATTTTAATATAACAGCCTCTCCAAAATGAATAAAATATAGATCATAAAATATATGTTGAAACTTTATGAAGAAAATATTCTCAGGAAAGTACTTGCAAATAGGTTAGTGAAAAAATAAAGAAATTGTTCTACTTGCACCTGTGCATAAATAAATCTGTGCAAAGTGACTAATTATTCAATCCGTTTTACCGACGAGTCAACTACTCAGTGAAATCTGTAGTTTCCTTAAAGGCTTATACAAAGAAATATCAATAACTTTATCAGTACCATTGTACAGAACCTATACACAACATTACATATCTGTTTGAAAATATCTTTAATTTTATCGGTGACCATTTCAAAGCTCCTCAGAAAGCACATATAAATCACACGTGTAACGTTGCAATGCCGTGAACTTACAAACTACGGACACGAGACAACACAATAAAAACAACATATTTGAAAGATGTTGGAAGAGCTGGCGTTCGTAAATTCACAAAAAATACGTGTATACTTTTTCACTTCTTTAGAAATAAATGAAAGTATTGTGTTTGTTTCTACGTTCGTTTTGTTGTCTAATTCGTTATACTTTTGAGTCGGAACTACATCGTAATAGATAATAATGATTTTGAGAGTTTTTATAACCCTTGATCTATAGCGGAACAATCACCACACATTTTTTTACTTATGACAGCTGTGCTCAGCGCTGTTGTGTTCTAGTTTGAAGGATGTGAGTTAGTCAAATGCAATTTTCTCGATATCTTCCAACTTAGCACTCTGAGGTAGCGTAGATAGTAGATAGTAACGTATCTGTGACTGAATTCAATACTCCAATTTTGGATGATTACAAATGTCTATTCGCGCCAGTAACAATTTACCATCGAGTTAACTTGATGTTTTATTTTATTCAAGTTCATATTTAAAAAAGATTTTTTTATTAATGTACCTATTATTCATAAACGGAATTCATAATAACTTTCATTTCCATTTATTCCAATAATAAAATTCATTTACTAACCACTTAGAATGATTCACAGTATAGATATACATATTTCACAAAAAAAATCATAAATGTGCATCGGGATAAAGATTACCCTTTGGATTGCTATTCTCATCAATAATTCTTCTAATTTATTAAAAAATCTTACCCTATTGAACCTAATGTCTTAAATGTTTTACACTTGTGTTAAGTGTGTCCACACCACTCTGAGTGTTGATGTGTATCGAATGCAGCTATTCCAATTTCATTCAAAGTGAAACCAGTGGCGCTGTGTTCAAACGGCTTTTGTTATGAAATTGTATTTCTATAGAAAAGTAGTTCAATAAATTAAAACATAACTTTAACTAAAGTTATAAAATTCCTTCATAGAAACACTTACACTTCATAGATCTAGCTAAGGCTTTTTACGCTGTTCGATACCTGATATATACCGGAAAAGTAGAAACTCTAAATGGATTAACGATAATCCTATGAAAAATGTTCTAAAGAATCCTGTCATAACTGGATTAATATCATCCATTTCAAAAAAACAAGCTTCCAATTTGTTAAATTGAACATGGTTACCTCAAGGGTCTGCACTGGGTCCACTATTCTTGTTTTCTTATATGTTTTGTATTCTTCTCGTATTACTTTCCTCTTCTAGTGCATCGTATATATCATCGTACTCAGTTCATATTTTATAATTCTTTGCTTCCATATGACGACCCCGTGGCGGAGCGATTACCACACCGGTCTGACGCGCAGAGTTCGTTTCCAGGCTACACAGATATCTGAATGATGAGTTCAGATTTCTGTTCTGGGTCTGGGTGTTTGTGTATTCGTCTTTGTGTGTCCATGGCACCCACGACACAGGAGATAATCCTACTGTGGGGTTTTGTCTTCCATATGAACATCTTTAGTGTACCGTCAGTATTTCAAATATTTCTTTTCACATTGTCTCTTTCAATACCTCTAGTCATATACTAAATTTATGTTTTCCTCATATCTGACAGAACGTATGATATATAAGCATTTCATATCACATGGGATTTATGCTAATCTTTACATGTTCCAAATAATGCTGCAAAACTTTATATGCTGCTGCTTCGACGATTCTATCCATTTTTTTATATTAGTTCTTTTTCCAGAATAGCTTCACCTTTGTTAACAAAACTTAATAACCCGTATACCTCTTCTGATAACATAATCTTTGACGCACGAAACAAATCCACCATCATTTGTTTTAATTATTCGAACTCCTATATTTAATTTTTCAATATTTATAGCATAAAATATAGAACATTCAAATGCTATAGATTTTTTTTCGACTGTCAAGTCCTACTTTCAACCGCAGTAGGATCTATTTATTTTTACGACATAAGACCTATTTCCTAGTGCAGTAGTTTTCTACTCCCTATCATTGTAACCACGTGAACACACCACCACGGCCACTAGTAACACAAACTAGCCACTTACGTTTAGACGAGGGCTCGCCGTCTTCAGTTTTGGCCTTCTTTGCCCGCGACCTTGTTGCTTTGGCGGTTCTCTTTTTAGCTTTCGGCTCCTCCTCTTCCTCTTTCACTGGAACATCGAATTCTGTAAACAAAACGATATAATACATATTAACTGGATGTAAAGTAGTGTTTGTATAACTGTGAAAAAAACTTAAAACGCTTTCTACACTCATAGCTCCACAGTAGGATTTTCTCCTGTGGGTGCCATGGACACACACGAATACACAAACACCCAGACCCAGAACAGAAATCTAAATTCATCATTTAGATGTTTGTCGGGCCGGGAATCGAACCCGGGATCCATTGCGCGTCAGACCGGTATGGTAACCATTCCGACATGTGGCTCGTCACAACATGTGTACACAACGCATACGCAGAAATATATTTAGTATGATTGTATGATTGTATAAACAAGGCTCTTTTTTAAAATACGTAATCCAGCTAAAGGTGGTAGAACTTTAACTCATCTGGCGGCACCACCACACCCATTTCTGCTTAATAACAGCAGTGTTAAGCACTGGTGTGTTCTTGTCTTAAGGGTAAGGGTGGTAATGGAGACATACTTATCCGAAGCTTAGTGTTTTTACATCAGATTTTATAAAAAAAACATAATTAACAGACAATTAGTATAGGAATTGAAGGTATTAAAATATTACTCGAATGTCTTATAAAACATATTCACTCACCAGAGAAATCGGACATGTTGTGGTCAGAGTCCAAATCATCGTCGTCTCTGTTCACTTCCACTTTTACTATGCTATCTGCAAGAGAAAATTCACTTTTAACATAGGTACTTCAGAACAATATTTAACGGTGAGACCATCGCCACATTGAAGAGGAACCTTTTTGTTCGTCTCTGGCGGCACCACTTATCACACCTTTTTTTATTCCTGCCTTATAACGATAGTATTAAGCACTGCTATGTTAAGGGAGACATACTCATCCGAGGCGTTCCAACTTAGTCCTCAGGGGCAGTAACGCATTTGTGGCCAACCTTAGATCTATTCTTATCTGGCGTAAATTACAGATTTCCATGGGCGGCAGTGGCCACTTACCATCAGGTGGACTGCACGCTCGTTTACTACTCCAAAGTTATATAAAAAACTTAGTTCAAAGATTTGTATCATATCCTTGATAGAAACCGTCGAGTTGATAGTTACTGCACAGTTTCAGCTTGTTTGATTCAATTTAATTTAAGTACTTATCTTACGTCCTACGCTTAAGAAAGTAAAATCAATAATTTGTTTCTAGACGCTTTCTGCGCTCATTGTATCACAGTAGAATTTCCTCCTGTGTCACTGGGTGTCATTGACACACAAAGAAAAATAAATACACATACCTGGATATATGTGTTTATTTTTCTTTGTGGGATAATGGGTCTGGACCCAGAACAGAAAAACAAATTCATAATTTACACATCTGTCTGACCGGAATTCGAACCCGGAACTCATTTCGCGTCAGCCCGTTACGATAACTCCACCACGCGGGTCGTCAACAAAGATCCCAGTATGTGTGCAGATATGAGTCATACGTATAAAAAAAAATAACACCAACCTTTAAACAATTTATCCTGAAGCGCCTTCTTGAACTGATCCTCCGTCTGGAGCACCTGCTTCTTGAAGTTGGACGCGTTCCGTATCTGCGTGATGCACACCTCGCATATGCCGCCATTGTTCCAGTCGTCGGCGGTTGTGAGCTGCGGAAAAGATAATTCCCGCTTAGTACGTGAGGAAGAAAGTGACTCGAATAATGTTCTAATGAGTCTCGAGTCTGGAGTGAAATGGATAAAGTTATGGATAAGGGAAAAGTTAAAGAAGAAGTAGACGTCATATGTCAAGATGAAAAGTTACCAAAACATTGTACTACTACTGCAGAAACTTCTTTTAAGAGCAACAAAGAATGAATTCTTCATACCACATGATGAATCGTACCAATCACGAATTAAGAATCAATTTTTGAAAAACATATTGAATCAGAAAACGACCGTCCCGATGACGAAAGCGCAATAAAATCTGTGACTTCACCAATCTCATCAATTGTGTCAGTAAACCAACAATAACAGTTTTTCAATCAACAAGTCATGTAACGCGACGCCAAAAATAGTTTTTGTTCACGCAAAATCGGCGTTGTAGGCTACTGTCTAAACACTCTAGACCACTGTCCAATGGTTTGCAAAATTTGTTGATGCTCAATGAAATTGAGAATGACATGATTGAAATTTATTTGCATTTATGTAGTCTAGAAGGGAACTGCATAACAATTTTAGATATTCATGGAATTATGGTGAGTCTTAGAGATTAACAAAAAGAAAACAAGAACCGTTTTTTGGATATGAAACAGACCAAAAAACATTAAACTATTATCACCTGAACTGACTACGAAAATTCACAAGAATTAGCCCTAGAGTACCTAAATAAATGGTTTGATTTTAAAAACACAAACTTGGTTATTTACACTTAGTGATATAAGTTTAAAAAGCAATAAAGAATTAATCAATATTTTTGACATTATTGAAAATTTAAATTTATAAAAACTTAATTTATGCCCTTTATGGAGAAATCGCTTCATTGAACCAATTTAATAATCATTTATGTACATCCAAGGGTGTTGCAGAACTATCAACTGCACAAAAATGGCAGCATGTATTTAATAAGAGCAAGTGCGATAAAAAAAATTTAACCCTTCTTTGCATGATGAAATTTCAATCATAACATTTAGTGAAGGAATAAAAACCCTTGTACTGTAAATTTGCCGTTGCTGACAACTTTTTAAGCGACTTGTAACGACATGAATCAAATGACGGTCATTGACAATTGTCAATTGACAAGAGATGGCGCTGCTTAAATTCAAAGTGATGTTCTGGGTAGATGGCGCCACCGTACAGTTCGGGATTAACAGGAATTAAAAATAAGATACTTTTGAATATTGTAAATGATTTCTCTCAGATCATTCTGAAAAATAAACTGTTATCCGATAGCCGAGTTTTTATTGTTTCACAGACTACTGCGTACAACAAAACGCAGTTGTCAAAAAATAACAAACGTCACTGTCAATTACCAGGCCATGAACTTGTCATTTCGCTGTTTGTTGTGGAAACAAAGAGCAAAATTATAAATTATACTCTCTCGTTGCCCGAGACGAATATACAAGTAGTAGGTACCGCTGTGTACCAGCGCCTTATCATTATTTCAAAGTTAAAAAAAGAAATTTTACATTTCTCTGATTTTGACATCTAAGAACTTGTCATTTACGTTTTTAGTCCAAGTGCCGATCGCTATGTTCACTCATTTACTTATTGAAATAATATTGTAATTCAGCGTTATTATAGTAATATTTTACATTAAGTTATAACAATTGAGTTATAACAAGTTGAAGAGATTAGAACACCAATTCAGCCAGCATTCGCTGTATAGCTGTAAGATGGTCTCGGATCATGAGTAGTGGTCTGGGAAAAGAGGCTTCTTAAAAAAAGTACCCAACTCCGGAAAATTTCCCTAGCGCAATTCCTCCTGAAATGAATGCGGACATATTAGCTTCAATTTCAGAAGCATTAAAAAGACAAAAGGATAAATTCGCGACAGCATAACATTGGAAAAGTAATGAATTGTTTAGGGACAGCTCTCATATGTCTTTTTTTAAATGGTAATATAAGGTCCAAGGATCTTCAAGGTCAATGACGCAGCAAAATTGACGACCGAATTTTTTTATCAAGATTCTTGTTTTAGACAATTTTTTTGCTTTGCCTAATATGGACTTAACCGTCAAAGAAGCAATTACAGATGAAAAACCCGACAAATTTCTTTTTGGAAAAGATGGAGAAAAAAATAAAAGCGACACAATCATTAAAAAAGACAGGCTCACAGTATGGGAACAAAAACATACTCAACAAACTACATATAGGTAAAATCCAAAAAAGCCCCATCAAGGCAGAAATAAAAAGCAGGAAAACTTGAGAGGCATCGACAACAACGGAGAAGGACCCACAACCCGATAAAGGGAGACTGAAGGGGTCAATTCCAGCCCAGACATCAATACAAGTACAATCACATCAGTATAAGGGGATACACCAGCAGTAGATGTGCAAGTTTTTTTTTCAGTTAATATATCTGAGACTGTATCAATTTAATGTTTTACCATGTTAATTATGTACAGCATCTTTTGTATTCACTAAATTAATCAGACCAGTTACTGCTTATCTTAGGAATAAAAATGTGATATTAACATCTTATTTGAATGATATTGTTACAGACGGCGATCATTAATATATTTCTTGTTACTTAAAATATTTGTAACAACGTAAAATACAGACTTCATTATAATAAGTTAGAATAACACAAATTTAAGTTAAGAATGTATAAATAAACTTTAGTATAAAGGGTCACTGTAATATGATACGACTGTAATGTATTAGGAATGAAAGCTATTGTTTAAAATAATATTTTCATAAGCATATCTATATTCAGATCGATGGAAACAATGGTTTTATAGAATAGGAAATATTAGTGCCGTGCAACACTTGAGCGATTTTTATTGACTGCACCATTAGCTACATGGCTAGATTTTATTTCCATAAGTTATCAATCATTGTGCTTGTTTGTAAAGTTTTTTCATATTATTATATTTGTATTTTTAAAAACTGTCAGTTAGGTTGCTAACTTAACCCTTAATCAAATATTGGGAAATTATTTCCCACATGCCACTACTGTAATTTTTTTGTTTTATTTCGTTTTTGGCAACTCTAATCAGTACCAACCTTAGGGAAAAATAATCGTACAGAATTTTTTAATTTTATTTATTTGCAACATTTTGTCTTAAGGCGCGAACTGTCATTGTATGTCAATGTCAAAAACACAGTTTGAAATATTTTGTGAAAAAACCGGTTCAAACGGAAGATTTAAAAGTTTTTGAAGAAAAAAATCTGGTAAGTGCATAAACACAATAATATTGTAAATTAGACTTGTTTTCTGAATGTTTCTTACGGTTTTTGGGCTCGCAGCATTGATATTTGTTGTATTTTCTTAGGTTTAATTATGTGGGAAATTATTTCCTATTGTTTGTTCCTGCATTTGAAAAATACCAATTTCTATATATACAATAAATAATTTGTCTGTTGCACTATATAAGTACCTAAACAGGTATAGTTACTTATAATTTTATCTAACTTACACAAAATTGTCAGCGAGTAACTCATATATGGAGCTTTCTCGAGAGTTATGACTGCGTTTGTGATTTCTCACTTGATTTTTATAACTATTATATTTTAGAACTATTTGTACTGCTCAGACTACCAAGTTAGTTTAGACTTCTTTTTATTTGTTTTAGCTATTTAAATATGGACTCTAAAAAGTTACGAAAAGTTCTATCAAAGAAAAAATTAGAGGAGGTGGTGCAAAATTTAGACAACTTGTCTGATTTATCAGCCTCAGATTCTGAAGATGACTCATGCTATGTCAATAGCATTCATTCTCCATCCGATACTTACCTCAATCAGCTTGACGATAACCTAATTGAACAACGTCTTGAATATATCTTCGGCTTCGAATCGAATGAAGATAAACAAGAAACGCCTACTATACAAGCCCAACAAATTTCAACGGATGCCTTACTGACAGCCTTAGGAGAAACATCTCATATCACAAACTCACCAACAACAGACAGTCCTTTGCTAACTTACTTAGATACAGAAAATGACGAATGTAATATACAACTTCAAGACATTCACGCATTTGAAGTTCAGCAAGACTTAATAAATCGTCATTGACGTTCCCATGGAAGAGTTTTTGGCAGATGATGAACAGACTGAAACTTACAACGAAATACGCAGAGATCGTTCTAAGCCAAGAGTATGGGAGACAAAATCCGAAACCCATGATATTCCCGTTTTTGAAAAACGTTTTAAACCCAAGGCGAATGACACGCACAAAACTTCACCACTAAGTATTTTTGAACGGCTTTTTCCTGATGAACTGATTGTTATAATTGTGGAACAAACAAATAGATACGCATATCAGAAAAATAGCAACAATTGGCAACCAGTAACTCAACAAGATATTAAGGCGTATCTAGGAGTTTTAATCCTCATGGGCTTAAATCCTCTGCCGGACATGGAACTGTACTGGTCTTCAGATCCTTTTTATTACAACAAGGAAATTGCCCAGGTTTTCCCAATCACAAGATTTAAAAAAATTACGGAAAATCTCCACTTAAATGATAATGAAATGGAACCACCAAGAGGCTCATCTGAATACGACAAATTATATAAACTGAGACCCCTCCTCACAGAACTGAACAAGGTTTATCAGAGAGAAGCATTTAATTCTGAAGTACAATCAATTGATGAATGTATGGTGAAGTTTAAAGGTCGAAGTTCGTTAAAGCAATATATGCCGAAAAAGCCCATCAAGAGAGGATTTAAAGTCTGGGCAAGGTGCGATGCAAAAACCGGGTACTTGTACCAATTTGAAGTTTATACTGGAAAAGGCGACAGCACGGAAAATGAAGGATTAGGATACAATGTTGTCATGAAACTCTGCAGTAGTGTACCAAAAAATACTTTAGTCGCATTTGATAACTTTTTTACAAGTTGTAATCTTATGGAAGATCTTTATGATAAAAAGATTTATGCAGTAGGGACAGTCAGATGCAATAGAAAAGATCTACCTGATATAATAAAGAAAAAGCAACCAAAACCATTGCGATTGGAAAAACATCAGTTTGCAGCTGTTACTGCAGAGCCAATCACAGCCATTAAATGGCTTGATACGAAAGAAGTCACTATACTTACGACAGCCCATCAGCCACTAGATACAATGCTTGTAAAGAGGACCCAAAAGGATGGTTCTAGAGCAGACATTCTTTGCCCGAAAGCAATTGCTTCGTATACACTTAGCATGGGTGGAGTTGATCTATTCGATCATTTTAGATCATCGTATCCAATAAGCCGTAAATCACGAAAATACTGGATGAGACTTTTCTTTTTTTTGTTCGATGCATCCATAATAAATGCATATATTACCTACAACTATACACATGTTGCGACCCTTCACGGACACCGAGAATTTAGGTTACGCTTAGCACGTGCCCTAATAGATAATCACACAACACGGAAAGGTAAAGCACAAACAGGTGTACTTTTTAAAAAAGATAAGAAAGGGGGTAGGTTTGGCGTGCCAGACGAAATTCGTTTATTGAATGTGGGCATACACTTGCCAGAAGAGACTAATACTTACAAAAGGTGTCGCTTTTGCAGTACCAAACAGAAAGAACAGAGAACAAAAATACAATGTTCCGCCTGTGGAGTAGCTTTGTGTGCTAAAAATTGCTTCAAAACCTTTCACACTGTTCCACCTCAATAATATTATTTTTCTTAGTAATTAAGTTTCAGTTTATATTAAAACTATATATCATTCCTAACGTTGTTGTTTCATTTTATAACTTTATTCACTCATATTACAGTATTTTTTTCAATTTTATTATATAAGACAAAAAAGAAACAAGTAAAGTAGGAGCAACTTACATGTATAGAACTTGTAGTAAAAATATATCAAAAGTTGAGAGCTATTCCGGATAATGGGAAATAATTTCCCACTTAATTATATTTTGCTTTGAAATACCGGATACTGGGAAATAATTTCCCACTGCAAAACCCCCATTTCCCCCCTTTTTATAAAAAAAGGAGCTGTTTTTCGAAATCTACGGCACCCACTTATCTAAAAGCCGTGACCAGATTTCAAATTACTCGAAAAATAAAGTTTGTTTGATTAAGGTTGAAAAGGCAGAAGACATAATTACATTTTTGTTCGACTGTCAGAAAAATAACCCTCTTCCAAAAGTACCAGATCAGAGTGCTTACTACAGTCATCAAATGTACCTTTATAACTTCACTATTGTTCAGAGTTCTTCAAAAGATCACTTGAATAATGATACAACTTTTGCATACTTATGGACCGAAGATTAATTTCCAAAAACCGATGTTTGACATTGTTAGTATTCTAATTAAAAAAAAAATAACTACTTGTCAGATCACATGTCAAACATCGGTCATCGTCAAAAGTTCATGTTTTTAATTTAGTTATGTCAGCCTTAGCGTCTTGTCTTTTTCCGTCAAAGATCCACATATAAAAATAGTAAATAGCTTTTACACAAATTGCGAGAATACTATTATTAGTAGGGCAAAATTTAAAATTTAATAAAATACTTTTAAATTTATTTCTTAATTAGATATAGAAAATTGTATCCCTATTACGAGTTTATTGCGTTTGGTGAAACGGTCCTCGTTTACATTTACATACAATAATTTAATAAGTTATAAAGTGTAAAATACGAATGTATTTGAATGTACCCATTTGAGAACGGCTATCATACCGGTCTGACGGTTCGATTTCCGGCGAGACAGAGATCTAAATGATGAATTTAGATTTCTGTTCTGAGTCTGGGGTTTGTGTATTCGTGTGTGTGTGTGTCTATGGCACCCACGACACAGGACAAAATCCTACTGTGGGGGCTATGAGTGTAGCGTAGCGTAGCGTAGAGTAGGGTTAATATTTTTAGCTGCTCATTGCAATATATTCTCAGCTGAGGTAGATTTATAGATTTATGATTTAATTTTTTTCGTTATTATGTTAGATGTCATAAATAATAAACTTATAATAAAACTTTGTATTTAATTACTTTATATTTACCTCTGTGTGCATATTTCCATTTATAATATTTAAATTTTTAATATAAACTTTCTATGTTATCTGTGCAAATGTCATCACAAAACTCAATTCGTCAGATGTCTGTTTAGTCTGTTGTTCATTGTTTTGCTGTGCTGCATAAATGGCGGCCAATTGTAATCAATCATTTTTTATCAAACAATTTGTGCTTAGTAAACATAAAACGGGCCTAAATCCAATTAAATCGTAACTAAGATACATCTGCCCTCTATTAGCGTAGTAAGTTATTATAAGTGAATAGTTAATATGGAGCAGCACTTACACGAAATGACTGTAAACAATCAGATGCAAATGGCCCAACCACAACAAGTGCAAGTGCAGGTACAGACTGCGAATCAAGTGATACAGACCTCTGAAGTGCAGGTACAACACCAACATCCAGTGCAGCTGGACTTACTAAAGCCTCGGGCGGAAAAGAAAAAAAAGGAGGCCATAGACGGGCAAGCGCGCGAAATTATTTACAAAGTGATCAAGTTTTTCGAGAGTGAAAAACAGAACCGTGGTTATGCATTTCCAGTGGAAAACGTCGTTAAACGAGCCTGTGCGGCCACAGGGCTCTCTGAGAGCACGATCAAACGAATAAAACGTGATGGTTTACGCGCAGAAGCGACACAAACGAAAATGACTGGACCGAAGAAAAAACGAGTCAGAAAAACAAAAGTACAGCTAGATTACTTCCAATTGTGCTCTCTGAGGGGTATCGTGAACAGTTATTCCATGCGGAAGGAGATCCCAACGCTGGGGAAGATCCTAGCGGCGGCGAAACACGAGTTAAACTACAAGGGAGGTAAAGAATCTCTTAGGTTAATATTACTTAATAAATTAGGGATAAAGTTTAAAAAATGTGAGAAAAAGAACAAGAAGCCAGTGGAACAGCCTCAGACAATGCCTCCGTTACAGCCAATGCAACCAGTAATGCAACACCAACCAATGCAACAGATGAAGCCAGTAGAAACGCAATGTATCTACACTAATATGTTGCCTCAAGTTCCTCCCGTCTCGTATTAAAGTGCTATGGACAATTTGTGACCGTCATAAGTATTGAAATTGGAAGAGATTAATAGTTTAATATAACGTTTGATTCTCATAACACACATCACACAATTTATAAATATCTGGAATCTGAACAGAAATTTAAACTCATTATTTAGATATCTGGCTGGGAATCGAACCCGTTTCCCTGTAGCGTCAGATCGATATGGTGACCGCTACGCCAAATGGGTTTTGAAGGTGGTAGAACCCCATATAGTTTGACTCCGGCGGCACCACCACCACACCTATTTATGCCTTATAACGGCAGTGTCAAGCGCTGCTGTGTTCTTGCTTGAAGGGTGTGTTCAGGGAGACTGACTTATCCGAGGCGTTCCATCTCAGTCCTCAGGGGTAGCAACGCAACTGTAGTCAACCCCAGGTATGAACGTGATCATATCTGGTGTTGATTACAAATGTCCACGGGCGGCTGTGGCCACTTACCATCAGGTGGACTGCAAGCTCGTTTGCTACTCACATATTATTATAAAAAAGGGGGTCGTCAATATAGGTAATGTTATAAAGGAGGTTATTTTCTAAATTGTTCATCATACATACATACATACATACATACATACACTTGAAAGACATTACCCTCCTGACGTCTGGTAAAATTAACGAAAAGTGGAGTTGCTATTGTTTACCTTTAAGGTACAGAATTGTGATAATGATGTCAAGAGAATTGGTGAATGATTCTCACAAACATGAATTGATATGTATTTTTTACATACACATCGTACTTTCGGCGAGACAAGGGCATAAAACGCAAAAATGGTGAAATTGAGTTAAATAGGCCTAAGTTCATTTAAAACTTCCTACTATCTGGTAGAACAAAGTCAGCCATTCAGTTCGGTTTCATTTCAGTATTAGATAGTGTCTTTGTCCGTTTCATCGGTTTTTTTTGTCAATATTTGCGCGACAACAACTCAAATCCTTGTAGTGAAAAATTTTAAAAATGCACTTGTGCCCTTGTCCCACCAAGGGTGGTAAAAATCAAAATGTATTTTACTCATATTTATATAGTTTGTATTTAAATTCTCAAATGCGGTGAGCTGGCTCATTTGTTATAACATAATGTAAATATTGTTGTTTTAAACCTTTTTATGTTCCACTGTTGGACTTGGGTCCCCTGTAAGGACAGGAAGAATTAAGACCACAGTCATTTGTATGATCCAAATGTGTCTTTTTAATTTCTGTATAAAAACACATCGCATGAAGATAAATCTTAAACAAACTTATTTGCAGGAAAGCAAATTATTCCATTACCTCGGACATCTTTTTTTGTAGAATTCCTGCCAATAAAAATTACTATTAAAAACTTAAAATACTTTCTACACTCATAGTCCCATAGAAGGATTTTCTCCTGTGTCGTGGGTGCCATGGACACACATATACACAAACACCCAGAACCAGAACAGAAATTCATCATGTAGATGTCTGTTTAGCCGGGAATCAAACCTAGGACCCATCGCGTGTCAGACCTGTATAGTAAATGCAGGTCGTCAACAATTGTGTATTACTTTTGATTTTGATCACAGAAAAGGAAGCTCCTGTTATCTCCTTTGTGCTTTGTTTTGGCATTCTTAGTACATACACTTGCGGGATCTATCTAGATCTGTGATTGAGACCATTGTTTAACATATTGATCACTTTTGAAGGGAAATTAACCTCTAAAAAAGTATTGCGGCATTCAGTTACAGATATTTTATAATTATGATATTTTAAATTATTTATTGTCTATTTATAAATATGAAATGAAATCTACCAATCATTTTATTTTTTATTTTTAAATAACTAATAGGCATGTAGGTTTCTTTTAGTAGAAGCAACTGATATTTCATTTGTATTATTATTTTAATTTGAAACTATGTATAATAAATTTAATCTATGGAGTATTTTTACATAACAGGACATAGGAGAATTTATATCTTTAAATTTTTTACTATTTATTACACTGTTGGCAACTATACCCTTAGGACGAGTTTGTTACGGTTTCTTGATACGATCAAGTTTTACGTTGACACTTGTTGTTCATAGTAAAATTTTTGTACTTAAACAGTCCACTAGGAGCGCTGCATGTAGATGTATGGGCCCAAACGTAAACAAGGAATGTTTCACTAAACATAATAAACTAACTCCTAATGTAACCTAACCTAATGTAACTCTTACTAAGTGTACTGATAATAATCACTACCCCTAGTAATAGTTTATGTTATGTTATTTATTCATAATACATAAAAAAAAATTACTACAAAGATTTTTTAAATCTTTTTAGAACAATTTTTTTATTGCGATAATTTATTTCACTTATTACTTTATTCACTTACAAATCATATGAGCCCAATCTTGAGAGATTTACTGGCCATTGAAGGACTATTACCTACCTCTTCCATCATCAGTTCTTCTCGAAGATGAGAAATTATTGACGTCACCCAAACTGCATATACTTATTATACACAGCTTCATTACAATGTGAAATACACAATGTGTAATACACAGTGTGTAGCTAATTTTAAATACTATTTTTATTTATTTCTTTCATGAAGTGGGTTACAGTAGTAAGTGGCAAGTCTCCTTTTAAGCACATAAACTGTCTATATTAGGAGCCTCTGCTCTTTCGATAATTACATTTAAACTTATGAAATAAATTATATCATGCCTATTAAAAAAAAATACTATGAGTTTGTCGTCTCAAAATGTGTGCAATGAAGAAGAAATTTCAATATTATTATGATGGTCATATAACTATTATATTATTGTATTTAATGTAATTATTAATAAGTAGAGTACCCTAATTCATTATATTAATGATAGGCTAAGACTAGATATAAGTATAATGTAAGGCTGAATATGAACATTGTGTATATTAATTATTTTCAATCAAATAAAAATGAAATTTATTGAATACGCTTTTTGGTTTTTTATTCAATTTAACGGTAGTAGAACTCTATGTAGTTCAACTCCTGCGGCATAACCGACACACCTATTTCTGCCTTATAACAGCAGTGTAGCGTTGCTGTGTTCTGGTCTGAAGGTGTGGGTAGACATACTTATCCGAGGAGTTCCAACTCAGTCCTCATGGGTAGCAACGCATCTATGTTCAAACTCGGATAGGACCTTGATCTTATCTGGGGTTGGTTACAGATGTCCATACGGCAGTGGCCACTTACCATCGGGTGGACTGTATGCTTGTTTGCTACTTCGATCACATAAAAAAAAATTAAATCTACATTTAATTTACTAGAAAAAAAGAGAAAGCAAATGAAGCTACCTAATCATATAAAGTGATTAGACAAGGATAAGTATAGGTTTCTCATCTTTATTTGTTGGACTCTCGCACTGACAGTCGGCCTATGGCTCTCATACTCTAAGTAGATTCCAGAGACATCTGTTTGATGTTCTAACTCATGCTCTTATGAGGCAACAATGCATCTGTGGCTGTCCTCTGATAAGATTGATCTTAAATGGGGTTGATTACAGATATTCATGTAGCAGTGGTTACTTTTAGAAGTGAACTGCAAGCTTGTTTGCTAATCTCTATACCTATTCAAAAGAAAAATTGGTACCCTACTCAAGCAACTTGCACTAAGATTCTGTATTCAATGCAGAACATTGTGGGATGCATGAATACAAACAAAGACTCAGGTTCCAACCAGAAATCCAAGTTTGACGTTTGCTTGGTCGGGAAATCAAACCCAGAACATATGGCATACTCATGGCGAATGTGACTACTACAGGCAAGTAGTCACAATAAGGTACACGAAACCTTTTATTACAAGTAGCTGGTAATTAATTATGAATTTTGCTATATTCCTGTTTCTGATTCTTAATTTTTATACTTTTATGGAATTATTCTAATACAGAAATATTTTTTACAAAAACAAAATTAGGAATATATATAAAGGTTGTATAAATTATTTTATCATATTCCATATTAAAAAAATATGTAAACGTCACTTTGACAACCTTGACGTATTTGTTGTCTAAAGGTGGGCGATCATGAATGATTTCCATAATCGAGATATGTAGTAGTTACTAATACTCATGATCGATTATACA